>JAOTOL010000971.1:10000-190791 GCA_034440575.1 Imbricaverruca yamaguchii
AGAAGTTAAAAATACATAATTACTTATCATATCACGCCTAATATGATCGACTTGTTTCTACGACTTGAGGAACAATAGCTAGCCATAGGACTGGAATTCCATATTCGTCCCTGAATGAATTCTTGTGTACACGACAATTAACATCAAGCTTGATTTCTTGAATCGCTATTTCCTGTGCGTCTGTGTGTCCATGGCACCACAGGGGGCCAAGCTCGTTACTTGGTTGACCGTGGATTAGCAATTCCTCATGGTAACTCGAGTTACGATAATTAATATTTTGGGACTAACCTTATTAATCCTCACCAATAAGGCTGTTCCTCAGCCTTATTGGTGAGGGTTCTACTGTCCGGGCGGTGGCTCTTTGCAAAAGTGCTACTTTAACCCGCGCCGTCTTTCCTGTCAAATCCTCCCACCCCGTCTCGGGGGGGGGGCGGTTGAAGACCACCGTCTAAAACCCAAACTAAGCATCGCACGAAAACGAAAGAGATGTCAACGGAAAGCACTCGACGAGTAGGGTCCGGGTCCATCCCCCCCCTCCAAATAAATTTTTCCCCAAAAGTGACGTCACTAGGGGGGCTAGATTTTCACGACTTACATTATGTTTTTTTTTACTCTGGGGGGTTCATTTTGGGGATATATGAGAAAGAAAAAAAATATTTGGAATGAGAAAAGGACGGCGAAATCGACCACGTGTATAATTTTTTCGGCCCTTCAAAAATAAAAAATAAACATTTGGAAATTTAAAAATTTTAAGTTTTCAAGTTTTCTTTAATTTTCCTTTTCCAATTGGTAGAGCAGACCGATAAATGTTGGAAGCCAACTTGCCCTAATAAAAAATGCTTACTTTAGTCAGAATCCTGTGTTTGATCTGCAATATGGCAAATACGCAAAATTTATATGTAGTCAAAAACGAAAATAAATGAAAAATTCAACTCGTACATTTTGTTGCATCCGTAAAGATAAGCAAACGCTGAAAGTTTCATAAAAATATCTGTATCCGTTAAAGCGTGACGACTGGTTGAACTTTTTTGGAGGTGACCTCACTTGACCTCGACTAACTCGTTGACCCTAGATGACCTGACCTAAAAAAAATTAGTCAGCATGTCAAATTGATGTGGGATATGCAAAATTTATGATATACCAAGCCTATATGCCAAATTTGGGCGCGCTACCGCGCGCCGTTCGTCTGCTATCCGCGAATAACTTGAGAGGGGGGCGGTTGAAGACCCCCCCGAGACGGGACGGGTTAATAGCATACGCAAGACGGTTAGGATGATTCGATTGACTGTACGATTGAAACATGCCTTTGAGTATGTAGTCCTTTGCTCCGTAATGGGCGCTAAATGACCTTATATGGTTCGATGCTCCCGATACCCTAAATAATAGCCATCTGTATGCATCGTTGGGATCCACTTCGCAAAATCCAAACTCTGATGTAGATCCCACAAGCTTACCAACCTACTAGCAAACCTTAACGGACGCGAATAAGGTGATTCGTAGCTTAGATCAACGATTCCCACTAAGATTCGTAACCAAGTATTTATGATAATATTTGTTGCGATGCTTTTTACAGATTCTGTACTACGTGGAAGCCATCAGGGCAAAAAAGATCACTCCATCGGGCGTGATGTACCTAATCAAGTGGCAGGGTTACAGGTGAGTGGCAAGCCATTCTTCGATGCATTGCTGCTTCATTACCAAATTATTATTGACATATGTGAATGCACATACAAGCTACTGGTACTTTTCCTTTACCTTCTGGCCAGCCGGGCCATATGTAAGTTTGTAGATTCCGTCTGGTCGCAACACGATCACACTAATATTTTGGAAGGTCTAATATTCTTGGAAGCTGCAATAGTGATTCACTGTTTCCAAGTATCCTGGGAAACTTAAGGCTCGCTTGCTGTGGCTCTAGGACTTGGATGGAGGCATTGGCTTGAAAGACCTTGTAAGTGCGAAAAAAAAATGATCGGACATATGCCACCGACGAAAAAGGTTGCTATATTTCCTGGCTTTTCTTATTTTCATTTTTGACACGAGGTCAGCTTTGTGATGTGCATCCGGTTCGTCCCCACGAGACCTTTATTTTGTTATGTAAGTATATAGTCCGAGCATTGTGCTGTGTTGGTCGCTTGTATCGGAGTCCAATGCCAAGCAAAGCTTGTGATGGGCACGATCTCATTTATATTTGTCTAGCTGAAGTGCTTGTTCTTAATCTGGGCAGGGAGATGGGCAAAATGTTCCTCCGTGGAGACGCTGACCTTGGAGAACCTACAGGCGCGATCGTTAAATTATTTTTTTTTTAAAGAATAATGCATCCATTTTATTCATAGCATTGGAAAATAAATCCATATATGTATCATGATTAACTTTAAAGTATAATGGTTTGTTTTTGACAGATTTCTTTTTTACTTGGGTTGATTGACGTTTGCGATTTTTTGGTATCTTTAGTCACGCATGCTGAAGCAACTGTACGTGCGTCCAGGGTCGGATTTGTACTCCTGGATGTGGAAAGTAGAATTATGTGGTAGTGTGATATGCAGGGGATATTTGTATTCCAACCTGTGACAGTGTCACGAAGTTCATGAATTTGAGTGGAGACCAACACTTACTTGACAATTTTTAGCACAATTTTAGACTTAATGACAATTTTTTTAGCATAAACATTTTAACTTACTTGTAGAATACTTGGATCTTTGAAAGTGGGTCTGGCTTCTGGCAGCAGCAGCACTGCCGACTGGTAAATGCAGCAGATACACAACTGACGTCACCGTCATGAATCACCAAAGGTCATAAAAAGTTGCTCATCAGTAGGCATTATCCATATACATTTGCACTTTTTATAGCATCAGGTGGTTTTTACCACCACCCTCCACTCTACTCACCCTACTCACTCTGCTCACTGCAAAAAAAAATCAGGACACTATTGTGACATGAGAATCCCACTTTTCTCGTTCCAGTGAATATTTTGCACAGAGCAGTTCATTGTCAAGCAACACCAATCAACTTTCGAATGAGTCGAATGAGATTATGATTTTCTGGAGAAGATATTGTTCGGGATGCTAAAAATGCATCAGCAGCCTATTTTCTAACCCTGCTTACGTTTGGTGCTTAAGTCAACATTAATTTGTATACACTGCATGGTGCACTCCACAAGGTCGCCGTCCTCAAAAGTTGTTTGCTGCATTTAGGGCATATGCCCTCAATAGATGAATGTTTGCTTCCCTATTATGGTGCTTTTTGCAGGAAAATCGCTGGTGCAAGAACCTTCCATCTTAGTATACATGCTGGATATTTAATATACATGCTGGAAGAAGTAGACTACCAATAGATGCTTAACACTCGCACGCCCGGAGGTCCGCGCCAACTTCGCATGTCCGGGGGACATGCGGTCGCATGTCCGGGGGACATGACATGATGGTTGCCCCCTTAAGATCTCTAGAACTATGCTAGCTAGCGACAAACGGAAAACGGTGTTGGATAGCTGGGGACGGGCTCCATCGAAAGCGGTTCGGCAATTTTTCGCTCAGGTCAACATTCAGGTTACTGGGTCATCATAGGTCAAATTCGACCAGATCATGTAGGACTCAGTTGTTGACACATATATCAGGACCTGTAACAGAAACAAACGGCGAACGCTATTCGACAGTCCTTGAAATGAGCTACGGACAGTGGGCGGTCTACTTTAAGGTCAGGTCAACGGAAACTCAGGTCAAGGCCATGAAGGCATGACCTCAGGTCAAGGTCATGAAGTCGCCTAGGGAGGTCATGTAATGTATCAATCGACACGTCTTGGCGATACAAGCACGATGACGGTAATTTCAGCCTTCTAGCTCAATGCAGTGCGATATGCGCAGAAATGTGTAGTGATCTCAGGTGACCTCAGAGACCTTGGTGAGGTCACTGAGCAAAAATGTCAGCGGTAACATTGAACATAGGTTCCATCTACATGCCACAACCGTTGTGAGATCATTCCGAGCACATGTATGTAAATAGGAAACATTTGTATATTTTACCATAGCCCTATAATGGGGAAGCCATGGCCGCGACCTGACCTAAGGTCAATTCTACGAGAAAACCCCAATATACATATTATGGTCCCTGATGAGATCATGACATGTTATAAGTTTAAAATCAATCGCCCAATTATTGTGGAAGTTATGCCACCTAGAACTCCGAGTGTAGTTGGGTCACTTCGCCTGACCTAGTGACCTGACCTGAGATGACCCAGGATTAAAAATGTATGTGGATATGCGGAAAAGACCAATGGACAGCTATGCGAAGCTTGGCCTTGCGAACCCGGTTAGATTGGCGGCAAATAAGGAAAAACCGGAGGGGGCAGATATCTGCCCCCCCCTCCCGACGTGCGCGGGTTAAGCTTAAATATGTTGCAATTGCAGTTTAAGGTAGTTTTTGAATTCTTATAATTTCTTTTCTAGTGCAATTGGTATGAAAGCTGTTAACATGACAGGACGACTCATATCCTCTGCAAATGCGCAGGGACGGTCCGAGGCACCGAAATCACATGGTGAACTTGTAAAGCATTTCCATGATCTATGATTCCATGTCATCCTATGCGCATTCCCTACTTCAAATTCCTTTTTTTGCATTGGTAAAGTACATGTCAGATTAATTTGTATCAATTCCAATGTGTGTTATCCCGAGACAAATGCCCTGAATCGGTAGCGCAGTCAAGTTCTGTTTCACCCACTATTTCAGTGGCGTTGTCTGGTTGGTCGTCAAGGCACCTACGCATGATGCCAGCAGCAACAGAACGTCTAACACAAAGAGCATAGGAAGAGGACAGATTATGTACATGGTGATTCCACGACAAATCGCCAAAGCATGTTCTTAGCCATTAGCTTGCCAACCACTGCCACTCTTTTCCAGAGTACCTACATGGGAACCGGCGCAAAACCTTCATCCCAGTCTCGTGGATAATTACGAAAGTAAGCCATCCTTTGATCACTGTTCCTTTCTACCATTGCCTCCTGATATAAATTTGACGCCCATAGCCGTTACCGCATAGTCGTTCCCGCAGAGTGCTGCACATCGTTACATATAAGATGTGCTTTACCGTGCTGTATGAGAACAAGTCCTTACCATTCCGCAATAGGTGAGTGTTAATTGCGTCTATGGAGCGTTTTTTCCAAGGCAAATGGCAGCCTAGGTTTTTGGTTCATGCTTAGCAAATTTACCTTTCTAGATCTACCTTCACTGCAAGTCGATTCGCCCAACTCGTGCGCCCTCCCCATGCCCATACCTTTCTCTCCTTGGGTGAACAGGGGAGCAAACGTATCTTTATTAATGGCAACACCACCTTCACAGATTCGACTCTAGCTGTGCCGGATGCTGCACGCGCCAACGCTAGCACCGCCTCCGCGGATCCGACCCCGACTGTGCAGGGTGCTACACGTGCCAACGCTAGCACCGCCTCCGCGGATCCGACCCCGACTGTGCAGAGTGCTACACGTGCCAACGCTAGCACCGCCTCCGCGGATCCGACCCCGACTGTGCAGGGTGCTACACGTGCCAACGCTAGCACCGCCTCCGCGGATCCGACCCCGACTGTGCAGAGTGCTACACGTGCCAACGCTAGCACCGCCTCCGCGGATCCGACCCCGACTGTGAAGGGTGCTACACGTGTCAACGCTAGCACCGCCTCCGCGGATCCGACCCCGACTGTGCAGGGTGCTACACGTGCCAACGCTAGCACCGCCTCCGCGGATCCGACCCCGACTGTGCAGGGTGCTACACGTGCCAACGCTAGCACCGCCTCCGCGGATCCGACCCCGACTGTGCAGAGTGCTACACGTGCCAACGCTAGCACCGCCTCCGCGGATCCGACCCCGACTGTGCAGAGTGCTACACGTGCCAACGCTAGCACCGCCTCCGCGGATCCGACCCCGACTGTGCAGAGTGCTACACGCGCCAACGCTAGCACCGCCTCCGCGGATCCGACCCCGACTGTGCAGAGTGCTACACGCGCCAACGCTAGCACCGCCTCCGCGGATCCGACCCCGACTGTGCAGAGTGCTACACGTGCCAACGCTAGCACCGCCTCCGCGGATCCAACCCCGACTGTACAGGGTGCTACACGCGCCAACGCTAGCACCGCCTCCGCGGATCCGACCCCGACTGTGCAGGGCGCTACACGCGCCAACGCTAGCACCGCCTCCGCGGATCCGACCCCGACTGTGCAGGGTGCTGCACGCGCCAACGCTAGCACCGCCTACACGGATTCCACTTCGAGTGCGTGGCAAGACCCTACGAACGAGATCCTGGCTGTCGGAGGAATCAGGACGCCCCCGTTGTGTCGCCATCGTAGCATGGTAGCAGTGAAATGTAAGTATCTATTTCGGCTCTATTAGTTCTATTATCTAGCTCTGTCTATTAGTTAACAGCGTGATAATAGTATGAACAGCAACGATGGGAAAATGTGTGTGGTACAGAACAAGGCGCTGAATTTCGACAATGCAGAATTGTCTAACTTATGCGTCGGCTGTTATCAAATGTTGCTAATCGAAATGATATGTTGGATATTGCTACTAAGCACCTCCCTGCATGGAGTAACAGTATGCATTATGGTTTTGGCCAAAATAAATGCATTTGATATCATTGGTCAAATTTTTCATTTGAACTATTCATTTGAACTATTTTCCCATTTAACCCTTTAAATGTATGTTCTCTTTCAACTATTAAACAAGTCATACCCTGGTCCTGCATCATTTTTATCACTTTTACATGGAAGACCTAACACCGCCAGACAGATACCAGACATTAAGCCTAACTTGTACTCGTACTGACGCCGTGCCCTGTTTTGTCTTACAGATAACATGAATGTCATCAATCATGATCCTGTAGCAGCAGTGAAACCCATCGTTGCGCCACTGGATCCTCGTGCGCCTCACAGGTAGGTAGTGAGAGGAGATGCCAACAGGAGACTTGATTATTCAGTTATTTCAAGTGCTCGCAACGATTTCACGCCGAGATAGACAGGCTGTCGGACTGGAGGACGGACTGGCGCTAATCAGTGTGTAGTCGTCAGCTGACCAAGCCGACCCGGTAAGAAATCAAATGAAATATTCCTCTCCACAACATCCCAAAATGGTCAGATTTTGATGGCAGATGAGCATGTGAGTAATTTTCCACTCTGCCATTCAATGTCATCAATGCTTTTCGACTTACATCCTTTCCTGCTCCTTCCAATGGGAGGTACAACTGCAGACATCCAATAATGACTATGAATAAAATGTCTAGAAAGTCCGTTTTTGCCATTGACTAGGTTTCCGAGATCAGGCATTGTCTAGACAAAGTATTATTTGTCCTGAAGCATTATCATCCGCCTTCTACGTATATTTTTCACTCTTATTATAACTCGTAAACAATACTTTTTTAACCAGACTCCCAAACGTCACACGAATTTTGAGGTTATTTGTGTATATTTTTGCGTGGACATGAAGACTTTATTTTGGCGGGCTCAATGCCATTCACGTGAACTGTACTTCGAAAAGCATCGGGTGGCACGTTAAATTTACTGGGCACTTCTGGATAATGTTTTCCATGTAGAGCACATTTTCACTTGTCAAGCGCCAGCGGACATCGAAAGAACGTGGGAATGGTGGGGAAATGACATGCGTAAGATTCCACGCGTGTTCTGAACTTCCACCGACCAGAGTGTTTCATCTGTGTACATGTTTTGACAAATTACGCACGTGCATGGTTGAGAAGCAAATTAGTTCGTGGGTGTTAAATGATCGCGTCTTTTGGTCGAAGTGCCTCTAAATACAAATAACTTGCAACGTCATGGATTATTTGTATCCAAAACACTGTCGTATCCGGAATATTACCTTCGGTTTTCTTGTTTGAAAGATTAATAATGTTTGACATCAGCTCTAATTGGGTGCAGTATGACTGTATGACCAGATGATCTAGGATCCACCCACTGCCTTAAAAAGAAAGAAAGCAACTCCAACTATTTAAAAAAGCCTGGATCACACCGGGGAGTACAAAAGAAAGTCTGAGAGCACAAACAGGAATGAAATTATCCTCTTCCGTATGACGGCCGAGACATTTTCCTCTCCACGTTTAGGAATCAAAAGGATACATCGAACGCTGCGTGCGTACGTGCGTACTTACACGCGTCTGTTGAATTCGATTTTGTCATAACCGTGATTGTATTGTAAAACAGCGTAATATCATGATCAATAATCGAAATTAACATCCCATAACTTGGAAGGATGCACTAAGAAGCTAATATAAGCTGACATAGCTATTACCTTGAAACAGGCATGTACAAATAAGTAGACTGCCAAATTACACCAATATATATGTATATATATATATATTCATTGTTAAATCTCCCATTCGCTGTCGTCATTTCCTCTGATTTTCCATCTCCATTTTCCAAGAGTGGAATTGACGATTCGCTATCGTCATTTCCACACTTCAGAAACACATATTACCAATAATGTTTATTGTTATCGACGCATATTCAAGGTTTCGTCCCACGTAGGTGACATCTATTCTGGGCCGGGAATTTCGTATGTTCGTCGCGTGTTTTTGCCCAATGTTTGCTTTTCAGCCTAGCTCAGGTTGTGCGCCTCTGTATGCTATTGCTGTTGCTTTGTCATTCCTGAAGATGTCTCCCTGCCTCCCTCCCTCAGTTCTCCATATGTGTGGTATTTCTTGCACCTCCGACCTTCTATCTTGCATCACCTACCCACAATTTGCAACTACAGGAAATTCATCGCGTGCTGATTGTGATCATTATGGGGGTCGAGGCAGGGCGTTGGACAATCGATTGTACGCTTGTGGGTTCGAATCCCACAGCCGTCAGATTAGTCAGTCTACTCGCAACGAGTCGGGACGATAGGTTGGCGACGCTATCTGACCTAACAGTTGATCGTGTTGTAAACGAACCTAAGGTTCTACTTGGTTGGTATGGCCATATTGTCTTTGAACGGTACGTTCTCTGAAATTTCAGGACGCAGCAGACTGTGCCTCGCAGACTGTCATCCATGTCCACGCTGTCAGTGTCGTCCTTTACCGACTCATATGATTCATCCTGGCACCTACCTCGCGACGACCGGTAAATGGAATAGTTGCGATGCGAAATGTTACGAAGATACTGTTAAACTTGCAATGCGTAATTTTGTTCATCATTGAGATGCCAACTGTTTTGATCACGCATCTGTGTTCGTGAAACGATTATTTGTTATCTGGAATAATGAACACAGAACGAGTCAAACATAACAAACTATAGGAGACTTGACCCCAGCATGTGCCATGGCTATTGACCAATAACCTGGCTCCATGTGAGCATTACTTATACGATGACTGGAATGTCGTTACAGTAAACATTTCGTTCACTGTATACTAATCCCACTATGGCACCAGCAAGGCATTGGCGAAGGCAACGCTTGGATCAACACTGCAATGTATCCTCAGGTACGAACGCCGTTCTGGCGACGAGCAGCCCACGGATGTCCCTGCCGTTTCGGGCTCAGATGAATCCGAAGACCGTGTAAGATCACCGGAGCCATCAGATGTGTCGGTCTTTTCGGACTCCGAGGACTCCGTTTGGCAACCACCATCAAGTGCATCGTAAGTCACAGCCTGTTCGGCGTGCTAGGTGATCCGCCACTCACTTTCGAGCCCTGCTGTCCCCTATGTTGGTACGACTAAACTCATCAAATAACATCAGATATCGCACCACCACTACTCACCTCTGCTATTTCAGAATTTGTTTTAAAGCTGTAGTTTCGGAATTACGGCAGCCGTAATTCCGGAAAGCATTAGCAGCACGCGATTTTGACTGGGCACTTGAGCAATACGTTGCATGTGGAGCGCGCTTGCTTGAGCCAAGCGTCGACCGCACCCGGCAAGGAACCCACGGATGGTGTCAAACGATGTACGTCGGTTTCCACGTGTGTGCCATATTTTATCAGGCCAGCGTGTACCGCCTGTGTACGGTGCCCGCTTTAAGAAGTGACGTACGGAGGTTCCCTGAACTAATAGGTATGATAGAATTTACATTGACCAATATGTTAATATTTGATGGTGAGCTGGAATTCACCATGCTTTCAAAAACTTGCGACCAGTTATCCGGTCGTCGTGGTTTCTGTTGAACGCGTGACGAGAGAGCTAGGATGGGCTTGTTCCTAACATAACAGATGTCGTGCAATTAAGCCTTCCCGGCCAGTGGTCTTCGTACACGCTTAAGACGAGACGAAGTGAAGTTGTGCTGTGATGTCTACGCATAGGTTATACCCAGTTCTGAAATTCACTCAGTTTGGGTGACGACGTGACTATGGGTGCAATTATTCGTATATTGATTCGCTGTCAAACATTGCCAAGTACAGCGCCCAATCGGCCGGTCAATCATGTGCTAAGTATCACAGTCACGTCCCATCGCTTACCCCCAGCCGTAACAGCACTGGACCGTGATCGCCTCGGACTATGTGACCGTTTGTCGCGGCGGAAGGAGAGGAAGAAAGTTCAAGTGACCTTAATACGATTGGTTGTGGAGCGAAGCAATGCAGTCAGCAAGGCGTGCTGTTCGGCCAGTCATGAGCTGAATAGTGACGTGCTAGATCGGATGGACATCTAGCGGAGCAAATTTGATAATTCTGACTCAGCCCATAACTACATATACCTTGTCATGGGTTCGCCGTGGAGCGGCAACGTCACTTCAGGCATGATCAGGGTCACTCTCCAATTGATTTTAGGCGATAGGTCGCATCCTACTGTGTGTACTCTTCAGAGTTCCGCTTCTTTTCCGATGTGGATTTGTTGCCGTTTCTTCTTCCCATTTGCAGACATTTTGACACTAGGAACACCTTAGGATTGATCTTGTGGTGGGAAGCTTACACATATTACAATTCAATGAGGAATTTGTATCTCTTGCTGTTATTGGTTATGCTGACATCTGTTTATACATCGTGCGTTAATTATAGATAATTGGTTCATTGTCCCAGATGTTTAAGTTAGAATCGTACACAAATATAAATCGCTTACATTACCGAGAGCAACGTAAGTTAATATTTGTGCCTTGAAGAGGACGCATTCGCCTTCATAACGCATGCTATTCTGTATAGCCAGGATGAAAACACCAGGTACTGCGAACTAACCTGACATCATTCTGCTTGCAGCGAATCGGACGAAGATGAGCTGATGTTGGAACTCCCGTCAGCAGACGACTCAATGGAACGCCAAATGGCTTCACAATCTATGCGGCACCGTGCGACCAGCAGCGAGTGTATGGACGTCGAAGAGCAAATCGCACATAGTACTTCAGGTGAGTGAGTCAAAAGATTGATGAATTCGTGATGAGTTGCACGTGGTAAGTCTGTGTACCAGATTAAAGTGCTGCTGGGTGCAAACAAAAAACACAGGTTCTACCACTGGAAGCTCACTCATGGGTGCACCAGATCATATAGTTTTCTGGTGCCAGTGGATACCCATCATCAGATTTGAGTTCCAATCCAGCTGTCTAGTTTTATCCAAATGTCACCAGTGGCACTCGTGGTGTTAGCATGATTTATGCTACTCGGTGAAGACGGGTCCCCCTCTTCGTGGATGTTTAGATTGGCAGTCCTCGCTTGGTAGCGTTTGCCCGTACACGCACACAAGTATGCGCGTTCCACGCGATAGGTTTTCACGGAGCATATGCTTACTTGCGATCCCGCATTGCGTTGTCCGGGAGCAGGCAATTTTTCAGGGTTCTGGCGACCATATAATTTGCTATCTTCTTGCGTTTGTCACAATCTGGTTGAGACATCCGACTTTCAACGGTACGTTTTTTCTGGAGGCGGTGATTGCGGGGTCCAGACTTTCCCTATCGAATTGCTAGTCCTCGGAGAAGACTGGTCCTCTCTTCGTCAGTGTTTAGTTTGACGGTCCTCGCTTGAGAGCAATCGTCCATGAATGCAGACATTCGTTCACGATATGCAATAGGTCTTCTCCGCTCTGAGACTGGTCCTCTCCGGGAGTGTTTAGTCTGATGGTCCTCGCTTGAAAGCAGTTGCCCGTGAATGCACATTCGTGTACGATATGCAATAGGTCTTCTCCGCTCTGAGGCTGGATTCATGTTGCTTGGGAGGCTAAGGCAGATTACCCTCTAAGGGGAATGGTACCAACATAGTGATCCGTACTAAGATCGTTCACTTGTCACCACCGGTTCATGATACTTTTTTATTGTGATACCTGTCAAAGTTACACTTGCAAACAGATGCCATGGACTATTGCACATGATCACTGGGTCATCCGAAGATTCATACCTCAAATCCTTCGTCTTTATCGTTGTGTAGAGCAGAGAAGAGCCTCTAGTGAGTTTTTACACTACGCTTGCGCAATGCTCCAAGTGCAGAATGGGCGGAACAACGGAACAACGGAAGGTCAATATGAATACGGTACGGCTTCGTACTCTTGGTGCTAGCACGTCTGTGGTTCATATTTCCGCCACGGAATTTATGATACTCGGTGAAGACAGGTCCCCCTCTTCGTGGATGTTTAGATTGACAGTCCTCGCTTGGTAGCGTTTGCCCGTATACGCACAGTATACGCGTTCCACGCGATAGGTCTTCACGGAGCATATGCTTACTTGCGATCATGCATTGCGTTGTCCGGGAGCAGGCAACTTCTCAGGACTCTGGCGACCATTTAAGTTGCTATCTTCTTGCGTTTGTCACAACCTGGTTGAGACAACCGACTTTCAACGGTACGTTTTTCTGGAGACGGTGATTGTGGGGTTCAGACTTTCCCTATCGAATTGCTAGTCCTCGGAAAAGACTGGTCCTCTCTTCGTAAGTGTTTAGTCTGACGGTCCTCGCTTGAGAGTATTTGCCCGCGAATACACAGACATTCGTGTACGATATGCAATAGGTCTTCACTTAGCAGGTGTTTATACGCGATTCCATCCTTCGTGGTGATGTACTGAGATCGGCGGCCTGTCTAGATTCTGGTGTACAATCCATATACGACATTCTAATAGCATTTGTGTCGAATCCAGCTGGAGGCCCGACTTCCAATGGCACGTTTTCCCGAATGTACGCCATCTCCGCTCTGAGACTGGCTTCATGTTGCCTGCGAATTGCTAGTCCTCGGAGAAGACTGGTCCTCTCTTCGTAAGTGTTTAGTCTGACGGTCCTCGCTTGAGAGTATTTGCCCGCGAATACACAGACATTCGTGTACGATATGCAATAGGTCTTCACTTAGCAGGTGTTTATACGCGATTCCATGCTTCGTGGTGATGTACTGAGATCGGCGGCCTGTCTAGATTCTGGTGTACAATCCATATACATTCTAATAGCATTTGTGTCGAAGCCAGCTGGAGGCCCGACTTCCAATGGCACGTTTTCCCGAAGGTACGCCATCTCCGCTCTGAGACTGGCTCATGTTGCCGCGAATTGCTAGTCCTGGAAGCTGGTCCTCTCTTCGTAAGTGTTTAGTCTGACGGTCCTCGCTTGGAGTATTTGCCCGCGAATACACAGACATTCGTGTACGATATGCAATAGGTCTCACTTAGGTTTTATCTTGGGCCTGTCTAGATTCTGGTGTACAATCCATATACGACATTCTAATAGCATTTGTGTCGAAGTCAGCTGGAGGCCCGACTTCCAATGGCACGTTTTCCCGAATGTACGCCATCTCCGCTCTGAGACTGGCTTCATGTTGCCTGCGAGACTAGAATATAAATGTACTCGTTGGACACTAGGGTGTTACCCACTGAAGGGGAATACTGCCTACGTGCAGTGATATGCACCAGGATCGTCCTCTGCCACCATTGGTTCAGATTAGTAGCATATTCAAAAATATATGGCGAGTGATTGAAGATGGGTATCACATCGCCGGAAGATTCGAACGTCACATCCTTGGTATTGGTCATGTTGTTGGGCAGGGAAGAAAATGCCTGCCAGTGGATATATATGCTACGCCTGTGCAAGGCTCTAGGAGAACCAGCATAATATAAATGGAAACACCTTCGTTCTCGTGGTGTAGCTTGCTTGGGATTCAGACTTCGGGCATCGAGTTCGCGGTTCTCAGGATATATCTCGTTGCGTAGGCATATAGACTGATAGCTCTCGCTTGGTAGCGTTTATCTGTGCATGCAGACTCCCCTGTGCCTACGAAACAAGTGTTGAAACGGCAAAAAAGTGCTCCAGTGGAATATTTACCATTGGGCATGTGCGTTGTTGTACACGTCGCACACCCGCAACAGGATCGCCCATTTGTGCCCATGTAAGTGGAAATCCACACGCTCAGCCGATACTGAAGGTCGATCACCGCACCATGCATTTAAAAAAACCAGTATCCTTACTTAGGGCGATTTCTCATGTGTTCCAACGAAATAGTACGAAAACTAACGTACAATATTATTCGGATGTAGTCTGCATCCTGTGTTCATTAGTAGTATTCTGATTTAGTTTTATTCTTTTCCAGATAAACTCTCGAACAGCAAGGACTACATGGACCTACTGCAATGTAACGGGGAAGGGTCAAGTAGCGAAATACATGTGCAAAGGGCAAGCAACGGCGAGGGAAGGAAGTGGGACAAGAAAAACGTGTGCACTTTTTGTATGACAAAGCATAGCAAGTTGGCACGACACTTGATGCGAGTGCACCACAATGAAAATGAAGTCAAAGATGCCCTGTCACTTCCAAAATGCTCTAAGCAATGTAGTGAAATCTTCCGTCAAATTCTTTATCAAGGTAATTTCAAGCATAACAGTGACGTGCTTCAGAAAGGGAAAGGTGTGCTGATTCCAGCCAGGCGACCTCCAGCGGAAGCTATCGTAGAGAGCAAATTCCTGCCATGCCATCGGTGTTTGGGTTTCTTTTCACGCCAGAGTCTTTTCAGACACTCGTGTAACAAAAATCGTGATTCCAAGGGTCGAGTCCAAGGTCCATCCCGAAAGCTGCTGCCTGCTACGTGTGAAGAAGAAAGGAAAGTGATGGATGTTTTGTGCAGCATGAGACGCGACGAAGTTACCTTCGCCTGCCGAAAAGATCCACTGATTTTGGAGTTCGCCTCCAGAAAGTACTGCACTCACGGTCATGAAAAACACATGCATGCACATATCCGTGACAAATTGCGTGAACTTGGCCGGCTGGTCCTGGAGCTGAAGAAGACGGACGAGAAAGCAGACTTGGACGGATACATACATCCCACCTACTTCAAAAAGATCGCTGCGGCTGTAAGAAGTATTTCAAAGTATGATGGAAACAACTATGGCATTCCATCGCTGGCTCTCAAGTTAGGGCACTCGCTGCACGAATGTGCCTGCATCAAGCGTTCACGTGGCATCGTTACCGGGGACAGCGTGACTAGGCAGGCAGCAGAAGACTTCTGCACGTTGTACAACAACGAGTGGCGGGTGTTGGTGTCGTCACGGGCTCTGGGAACTTTACACGAACGAAAGTGGAACCAGGCTCCATGTTTGCCGTTGACCGAGGACGTCCACCGGGTGCACAAACTGATGAAACAAGAAGCCATGGAAGCGAAAACTGGTCTCCAGACTAACCCGTCGCTGGAAAGCTACGCAAAGTTCGCTGAAGTGACACTTGCGCAGGTAATACTGTTCAACAGGAGGAGGCCTGGCGAAACGCAGCGTCTCACAGTAGAAGCGTACCAAAAAGTAGCAAGTGAACACAATGTTGACATACTTGCGCAGCTGGCACCCTTCGAAAGGGAGCTTTGCAGAACCCTTAAGCACGTAGTGATAAGGGGAAAACGGGGTAGAGGTGTACCGCTCCTCCTCACTGAAGACATGATCAGTGCCCTGGATCTACTAATTGAAGAGAGAGAACATGCTGGCATATCGCCAGACTGTCGGTTAATTTTCGTTAGAACGGGTGAGGCCAACGCGATTCCGATTAGGGGGAGTACTTGTATCGGGAAGTTCGCTGGAAAGGCATCGGCGAACAATGTGACGGCCACCAGCTACAGGAAGCATATTGCGACTATGATGCAAGTGCTGCAGCTAAGGTCCAACGAAGTGGACATGGTAGCCAAGTTTCTCGGACACGACATCAATGTTCATAGGGAGTTTTATAGGCTTCCGGAAAAAACGCTGCAGGTTGCGAAGGTCTCCAAGCTGCTACTTGCTATGGAGGCTGGAATATCTGCATATGCAGGAAAAAGCTTGGAAGACATAAACCCAGCGGAGACTGATGAACTTGATGTCGAGGTAGTCGCAGGTGTTAGCGAGCAACCAGACTACGGGGACACATCAGATGAGGAAGCCATGGACTTGAATGACCCATCAGCATCGAGCCATGTCAACAACACGAAACGAAGGCAGTCAGGGAAGAAACTAGTTCGGAGTCCAATACAGAAAAAACGGTGGTCCGATGACGAAAAGAGGGTCGTGACGCGAGGACTAGCGGCATCCATATCGAAAATGCGCTGTCCCAGGGCCGATGAATGCAATAGGTGATACGTAAGAATGGAGAGACACTCGCCGGGAGGACTTGGCGCGATGTCAAGTACTGCGCTTACAACATCATTCAAAAGGGGAAAAAGGTGCTGTGAGATATCGCACAAAAGTCAAAACATGTGTGGCTTGCCCAGACCGATAGACAAAGTAATAAACGAGAACTGTTACAATGTCCATTCAGAGTTTTCATATTGATGGCATCGTGCAGTTATTTTCAGTGATTCGGTAATAACAATGCAAATGCACAACTTTCAAGTGCCTCTGATCACGATGTTGATGACCAGGTGTCTTTCCATGTTCGATGACGTCTTCCGCACAGGTAGTTGATGTCTCTGGAGCCCTCATGGATTCAGTTTTGTGACGCCACTAATTTCCAGTCTGACCTATTCTTCAAACCAGTAGTATAGGAACAGCAAAAACAGCGGGGACAATTGTCTGGGAGCGACAGTTTTTGAATCATCAAGTAATCCAGTCTGCAGGGATTCGAACACAAGGGGCATCCTAGTTAAAAAGCGACATGATGCTTAAAAGGCGCTTCTGTGATAATTCAGAGAAGCGCCATAGCGAGAGCGTGGATAACAAAGTATATTGAATGTCTTAGCTGTCGGGGATCGGGGAGGGTTCTCAATGTGCAGGGGTCGAAATCGCGATAGATCAGTCGGTGGGGACCTGACTCTTGATCATAACGTCGTGGGTTCGAATTCCACAACCGACAGGTTCACCCAGCCGACCCGCGACCAATATGCTTGAGAGATTGGCGACGCTATGTGGTCTAGCAACCAAGTGCCTCGTGAACTAATTCCGTTCTTCCCATCCAATGTTCCTCTTCCCCTCCCATCCCAAGCGGACATTCGCGAAACAATAGGGAGCGTCCGACACCTTGAGACAACAGAGAAGCGCCATAATGGATTACTACGCAGTCATCTGAACTCCTATGACGTCCTGTGAAATTCTGGGGGAGGGGCTTGAAATTATAGGTGAGGATGCTGAGGTGCCCAACGAGCAGAGGGTGACACTGCAAGCATATTCCGCCATCATCCAAGTTGGAATAACGTTCCTCGGGTCGTACTGGGGCACTGCAGCACCTGCAGGGACCCTTACAATTCCAAGGGGGTGTCCGAAGCTTCGAAGGGTATCCCGACACATTGGCAAGGCCAACATAGCGGTGTGGGCGGCAACATAATATTGTGGCGCCCCTTTGCCCATCCGAGAGCGCCTCAGCAAATATTTGGGCGTCTCTGTACTTGCTTCACAGCTGTAAGGTGGTGAGCTTGAGTCCCACCTGCCTCTTACCCCAGGAAATTCCCAGCACGACCGTGAGCTGTTGAGGAATATATCATCAATGGCTGCCGCACGCAACATGGACAGCATTATCCCTCTTGTCAGAGGAGGCCCCTTTGGGCTAACTGGCCACAGCAGCTGACACATTCTGGGAAGCTTCCGCTTGGTGTCAGCAATGGTGGCAAGATACTCAGCAGCGCAGACGGTGCCAATCGGTGCAGTGTATCCGGACACCAGTACGCTGGCCACACTACAGGGTATGGTCGCGACGTTAAGGGCGACTGTCATTCATCGGGAAACCGTCCTGAGTGATAGGTCACGAGAGTGAATCGGCGGACGTCACTATTTCCAGGGCCATAGACGCTCCCGCTCCGATCGCAGCCCGCAGTTGTATGGTTTTCGCTGTATGCCCACATCCATTTCATATTGTGGGGGGGGAGTCACTGTTGGAGGGGCAAAATTGAACATTGGGGGTAAACGCTCCTTCAAAAGTACATAAAACAACACCCCTGCTCGAACCTCACTGGCTAGGCACCCTGCTAATGCTAGGCTGTCATTTTCCATATTAAACATGAAAAGATGTCCTCAGTTAAGGACTGGATACCCCTGGCTTTGTGAAAGATAACAAGCCTTATCCCTAAGATTACTTGGGTGTTCGTCCACTGCGGGGTGCCCCTCAGGGGCGCTGTCAAGTGGGTACATAGCCATTTGTCCCTCCCTTAGAGACTGAATTGGTCCTTAGAACCAGGCCGGCGACTGCTTCGCCTGGAGACGGTGTATGTTATGTCACGGCATATACTTTATGTGCTTTTTAATACTCCGGATCAGTTCTACTTCTGGGCCCTCTGGAAAATGGTATCCGAAACCGAGAGTTTTCAGATTTTGAGAGGTAGAATTGCCGGCGCTTCCCGCCAGGCCATCTGGGCGGATCCTGACTGCGCGTCTGGTGCAAGGGTGGAAATCTCTCGCAAAACCAGGAGGTCCAGGTCCCTATATTCAGGAAATATTTGCATCGAGTAGGTAAAATAACAAATTCGCAGTAGCATAGCACCAAACCAGGGGGATCGTACCCCGTCACCAACCTGTTATCTCCTGCACCAGGTGCCCCGTGCTACGCGCCACGCCTGCGCTATTGCACGTGTATGTATATGCACTGGCGGATCCAGGGGGGGGGGAGGCATTCCGACCATGGCCCCCCGAAGCGCTTCAAAGGGGGCCATATTGTCTTTTGACCCCCGAAACCAACAAAAGTAAACTGAATTAAAATGCAGTAACCTTTGCTGAGGTAAAAGTGGCGTTCCGGGTGAAATAATCTCCAATTTTAAAGGTAATTTTTTAAAAAAAAAAAAAAAAAAAAAAAAAAAAGGGGGAGAGGGAGAAAAAAAAAAAAAAAAAAAAAAAAAAAAAAAAAAAAAAAAAAAAAAAAAAATAGAGAGAGAGAGAGAGAGAGAGAGAGAGAGAGAGAGAGAGAGAGAGAGAGAGCGAGAGAGAGATAGAGATAGAGAGAGAGAGATAGCGAGAGATGTGTGAGAGGAGGAAACACAGGGCCCGTGAAGCAAGTGCCACATGCTACCAAGAGTTGTTGGGCGGCCAGCTCGGTAGTGCGGCGCCCCGGACCAAATATTCGGACCTCTTACACGCCCCCGGAGAGCGCAAGTGAAGGTCGTGTGTTCAATTCAGTCTCCCACCTCATGAATAACCGATCCACTCTGTCCGTCCTGGCCCGATATCTAATCCTGGTGAGTGAATGCACAGCCAGCCAAACAGAAGTCGGCATTGCCAGGGCCCCTGGAGCCTGGAGCCCCGATACGCCCGCGACGTTCTGACGCGACCAGGTGCGTCACGAGGGGGGCAGTCCTAGGAGGAACAGGTCACAACTCGAACGTGAATTCATTTTCTCTCCAGGTATAGTTCAAGCTTACCCGCCGGTGGCGGATCCAGGATATCATGGGCCATGGCCGCCCCCATCTTGGGCCTCGAAGGGGCCCAATGTGCGCCGTTGAACACGTTGTGTTTCAACATAGGTCGTGAGAAAGGACACGCGGGATTTAGCGCTGCAGGGAGCCTCCGAACGACCGGCGAGGGATCCAGGCCCGACACGAAGGGTTCCTGGGCCGACGGAGGGGTCCACGCCGGTTCCTGGTCTGACGGTGGGGCTCAAGCTGCTGAAACAGGGACCTTCGCCCTGACGAAGACAGCCCTGAAAGGTTTAAGAGAGGCCCTGAGCCAACGGAGAGGGACCCGGGCCGGGCCTGCAGAGAGGTGGGGTTTTGACACCTCACGCTAATGGAGGAGGACCAGGAGCCGACGGAGTGAGCCTGAGCCAGATGAAAGAGCCCCGAGCCACGGATACCAGCTTCAGGGAGAGGGGAGGGGTGCAATTTGAAGGGCACTCTCAGCGGAAGAAGGGACACTAAAGTTTAGGGAACATCTTAACTTTGGATATACCCTTGGGTAAATCCTGGATCATGATCCAGGATTTGCCCTTCAAATTGCACACAGAACCATTAAAAATTAAAATTTAAAATGCACCAGAACCAGTTGGTGCACCAACTGGTTCTGGTGCATTTTAAACCAGTGGTGTTTATTTTTCAAAACCGATGGTCTTCTCTGTGTCCAGCCGGAGTCACTGAAACGATGCATTCACTTTGAATGAGCTGAAAGGAAGCTGGTGGCCAATGATTAATTTGAATTATGGACGAACATTTCCCGGAATCCTGAATGCACCCTTCCCCATCCGTTCAATGAGGTTTCTGTTTTTAGCAGATAGCGCCTTTCTCATGAGAAAGTGTCGTAAAAACATAAATTGCCTCCCAACCAATTTCATAACGTGACACCCATACATACGTCAACGGTACGTGCATTGCTGCTACACCACACAGGGCGGCACAGTCAGTGTTGCAGTGGCTTTTTTGCGCTTACCTTATGGATGGCATCCATCGCTGCAGAACGTGTTTCAATACATATCAACGGTACAGTGCATAACGGAATTTAAAGATGAGCGGGCTGTCTAGGTCATGCACAGAAAAGGCTGGTCCTCCTTCTGTACAGGAATGAAGAGCACTTAGACATCAGAATAAGTATAACAGATTGCTTGTCACCGTGGAGGTTTGGTGTCTGAAAGCTTAGAGCTCTTTCCACTGATGGATCGTTCCCAAGAGGTTAAAAAATCCACCCATTTCATAGCCCCGTTGACCGATGCAAAGGAGACGCAAAAGGCTAAACACAGGAAATTACGCTTAGCTTTATCGATACCCCTCACATCACAATAGCCACCACACGAATAGGTTGATAATTTTAGTCGCTTGTACTCAATTTTCTAAAGAAAATAATTCGTCAATCACATAGATGACCAATTGGCATGGGCATCCCGGAATATTTTGGATATGTGAGGATGACATGAGCCCAGCTCTATGTTTCCATGCAACGACATGAGCACAATGCTACATTTCAAACAATTTGGGGACGCATTCCCCCGTCTCCCGTCCCCTATCTTAATTAACCAACAGCTACATATTTGATCGCTGATGTAAATTCTGAAACCTCCTAGTTTTCCACCCACATAGGTGCTGCTGAGTTATTCAGAATGCAGTCATCCAAAGAAAGTTCGTTAGAATGTCTCCTTCCGGCGGCCACCCAGTTATTACCTGCACGGAAGTTGGGGCTTGCGACGTATCCTTTGTTTAAAAAATCGTCTATTCTGTACGGAGCTCGCAAAAGCACGCGTGTAACATTCATCAGATTACAGTAATTATTGGATATCCTGCGTGTATATCGTCATACGTCATATAGCATATATGACCGAGTATCATACCCGGAACAAAACGTGGGTACTTTTGACTATGCGCGCAAACTGGGTGCGTCCAGTCAAA
The DNA here is from genome assembly GCA_034440575.1 of Imbricaverruca yamaguchii. NCBI lineage: Eukaryota > Metazoa > Arthropoda > Thecostraca > Neoverrucidae > Imbricaverruca > Imbricaverruca yamaguchii. Next base: position 31,593 of record JAOTOL010000971.1, read on the forward strand.
TGTTGCTCCTGAACGGATACATTCTTGCCTTGCAGCTATTACAAGTACCTCATTACATGTGAGTCATTCCACAACACATGGTCATACCGCCAGACACCACACAAATGGTTACAACGCCGGCCAAATAGGCATACCACACAAAATGGTCACAGCGCCGGCCGCATTATCATACCACACGCAAATGGTCAGAACGTCGGCCACATGCATATGCTGTCACGGGAAGATTATACCAACTGTTCTACATGTTGGACACTCTCGATGACTCGCCATTTCCGCCGTCTTCTACACTGCGCCCAGACGGCGATACCTCTGCGTTGTGATGAATGTGTTACGAATGTGTCACATAAGGTCAGAAATGCCGGAGCTGCATCACATGAGAAATACCGATCGCCACCATTTCCCATAACAGCCGCCAGTAATCCTATCAATTACAAGGACAAGGAACACAAGACCCCCGTGAGTCGACGTATCCACAGCCCGTCCCGACTCTGCGTGGGCAGGCCGCAGCCGGCAGGGCGGCGTCTGTGTGTCTGTCCCGCCCTGTCCACGTCAGCGGACTGTGCGGCGTTTGCGTGTCTGTCCCGCCTCCGTGTACGTCAGCGGACAGGGCGGTGTCTGTATGTCTGCCCCGCCCAGTCCACGTCAGCGGACACGACGGCGTCTGCGTCTGTTCCGCCCCATCTACGTCAGCCAACAGGGCGGCGTCTGTGTATCTGTCCCACCCCGTGTACGTCAGCAGACCACGGCGTCTGTGTGTCTGTCCCGCCCAGGCCACGTCAGCGTGTCTGACCCGCCCGGCCCCGTCCACGTCAGCGGACAGGGCCGTGTGGGCCGCCGGACGGTGGCGGGCCGCCAGACCGACAATCGTAGGCAAATTTGCCAGCGGCAGATCGGCCCGCCCGCTCATCTCGTTAGCGTGTTTGTCGGCGCACACTGTCAACGCACGCCCTGTTTGCCAAGGTGAGACAACAGTGCGCCCCGGGCGGGGGCGGCCCTCGTCTCGCGCTGTTCTCCCTGGTGTAGACAAGTGATGCCACCACCCACACGCCGTGAATGACTACCGTCCGGAGACTGTCCCCGTCTCCCTGGTGTAGACAAGTGATGCTACCGCCCACACGCCGTGAATGACTACCATCCGGAGACTGTCCCCGTCTCCCTGGTGTAGGCAAGTGATGCTACCGCCCACACGCCGTGAATGACTACCGTCCGGAGACTGTCCCCGTCTCCCTGGTGTAGACAAGTGATGCTACCGCCCACACACCGTGAATGACTACCGTCCGGAGACTGTCCCAGTCTCCCTGGTGTAGACAAGTGATGCCACCACCCACACGCCGTGAATGACTACCGTCCGGAGACTGTCCCCGTCTCCCTGGTGTAGACAAGTGATGCTACCGCCCACACGCCGTGAATGACTACCGTCAGGAGACTGTCCCCGTCTCCCTGGTGTAGACAAGTGATGCCACCACCCACAAGCCGTGAATGACTACCGTCCGGAGACTGTCCCCGTCTCCCTGGTGTAGACAAGTGATGCTACCGCCCACACGCCGTGAATGACTACCGTCCGGAGACTGTCCCCGTCTCCCTGGTGTAGACAAGTGATGCTACCGCCCACACGCCGTGAATGGGCCACCGTCCGGAGACCGCCATCGTCTCCCGTTCCTGCGCTCTCCCTGGTGTAGACAATTTGTGCCACCACCCATGCGCCGCGAATGGGCCGCCGTAAGTAGTGGGTGCGAGGTACAACCAGAACACGGAGGCGGAGGCGCCGCACGTGGCTGGATGTTATTGCTCTCTTCCCCGCCCTCTATAGTGAAAGCACGTTTTTCCCTTTGATTGCACCCCCGTCGTCCAGTACTACGGTAATGCCTGTCAGCTGGGCGGGAGCTCTCTTGGTTGGTCCGTTGGTTAGCGCACGATTGGATTTCTTTGAAGATCGTCAGAGCCCCCAAATGAATCCCAAGGAAATCCTATCATCAGTTCCCTGCTGCATTCATTAGGACGTCAAAAGCTAAACAATGCCGAGTCTCACATAATCGGTCGGCGCGTTCACGTCGGCCAGTATTCCGGGCTACAGGAGACACGAGTTCGTCCGTCTCTGTGCAGCATTCTCGGTTACTACTGGGCGGAGCCTACGCCAACGCTTCAGCAGCACATGCCGAGAACGTCCTTAATATCTACGCATAAAGTTCCAACAGGTGCCGAATGATTGTTACTAAGACTTTATATCGCTCCAAACGCCGCACTTCTCCCGCTTAGTTCAAGGCGACCTCATCTCGGCTGCCCACGCCACCCGGCACACACGACCGCCTCCGTTACACGCTGTATTTCGACATAGATGGGCGCCCGGCCGGGGCGCGGCCGGCGGTGACGGCGTGCGATACTAAACACGGCACGTGCACGTTCGCGGCAGAAGTGGCACCGACACGCCGGCTCCGACGCGGCCGTCGGTACACTACGGCAAGCCGACGCGTCGTCACGTCACGTGACAGCTAGTGGCCGTCGCGACGGTCGCGGTCGCGGTCGCGCGAGCGCTCGTCGCGCCGGTGCATGTCGCGATCGTCGCGGCCGCGGTCGTCGCGACGTTCCTTTTCGCGGTAGCGCTGGTCGTCGTAGTAGTTGCGGCTTGACATGCTGCAACACAGGACGGTCGGGTCTGGTCAGGTCAGGTCAGGTCAGGTCAGGACAGATCAGACTAATCGGAGGCCGCACGTGTGGATCTCACATGGGACAACCAACCGTGTCAACACCAAGGACACCGAACGACATGGTAACTGGGATCACGTCATAGTGTCCGTCAGACATACGGGGGAGACAACGCTGGGAGGTAGCCGCTACTAAGGATTAGTCCTCGCATTGTCTTCGGGTGTCCCTCTCTCAATTCATCCTTACACAACTGCGACAAAGAACTGCATCGCGAGGTGTTTCCATCTCGGTGCGAGTCATAAATATACTTTCAACGGTCAACCTTGCACGAGTGTGGGGAGTCGGTCGTTTCGGGGCTAACAGAGTAGCAGTGAAGGACTGCCAGCATCGCTGGACACCAATATGTTCATGCAGTTCGGTGGTATCGCATACATCACCCCAGCGATGACCAAGCATGCAGTATGCACACAACAGCTCCCGGGAAGCTACTTTACACTTCACGCCCCTACAAATATCGCAGAAGTACATCCGAAAATCATGTTGTGAACTGTTTGTAAACCATCCAGTATTTGCGGTGCAGTGCCGGCCTAGCGACTCGCATGAGCTGGAGTAATACGAGCCGTCCAACACACACACCTATCGCCATTTCTGCCCGGCAGCGACTGGTGCGTGTGGCTCTCGTTGCGATAGGACGGCCGCAGCATGCTCTCTCCCGCCGAGCTGGGGACATGAACGCTGTTTGTATACGCAGACGACATAGCCCGAAGTGACCGACTAGCCAAAAACACTGCCACGACCGGTTGCGACAGTACCTTCGCTGTGCCGACTCAGCTGTCACGGGGAAACACGAGGACGTGCGGGTCGCTACAATCCGGGCCCAGCACAAGCATATTGACACCAACGACATCGGGTCGATGGGAGACAATTTCTCATTGCACTTCAGTAAGCTGCCAGGTCACAAGGACACTACACGTTTTTGTGAGCCATGACAACAATTAGACAACTAAAGGTGTTCGGAATCTGGCAACAACGGCTGGATCATTCAATGTAATGGAAACTGATTATATAATAGGGTTGTCACAACAGCATTACTCAGTCGTTATATTGTCATAAGACGCTAGCCTCCAAGGATGCATGTTTTGTCCATTCATGTCCATTCATACAGTCTATGTCAGACAGATCCATGAAAAACGCGTAAAATGAAGGAACCTGATTGCAAGTTATCAAAACATCATGCACGAACATCGCAGCGAACATGGATAAGCTAAAGGAACGGAAACCACGCCAGGGACAAAGGTCGACCCACGAACCATAGTCGGGAGGGATCAAGGCAGGGCAAGGTCACAACACAGGCAAAACCAGATGGACGGCTGTACTTTGGCTCGCTGATCTTGGGCTTGGTCATCGGTGGATAGCTTGGAGGCGCGGCGGCGGCGACGACGCCGCGCGCGCTGCCGACCTGCCGCGACGCGCTGCGGAGTAGAACGACACCGCTGCTTCACCAGGGCTCCGCACGGCGGCGGGTCGAGCGGCCCAGCCGAGCTCCGCCACAGCAGGCACCGAGACCGGCCGCCGACAATGCCACAGCACAGCAAGCACACGGTATACACGGCGCGCTGTCGCCACAGAACACGACCAACATACGCCTTACGCAGGCAGTGCAGGAAGCACACACGGAGCACTACCGTACCACGCAGGTACGGTAGTCGACGCTCCTTCGTGCTACTCGAGGAACATGGGCTATTGCCGTTCAACGCGTAGACCAGGGTTTCCAAAATGCCGGCATGAACTGGCTAATACCAAGGGTCTGGCAAAACCATTTGCTGTCAAGATACATCAACCATTTGCAGGAGACCATGACAGGTTTGAGATTCTGGATCCGGAGGTACTTCGGATACCAGATATGGTGTCCGGCAGCCCACCGTGACGCGCTGCTGTGTTAACAACCCTTTTCCCAGTACAGTATTTTACCAGTTAATACCACTGGCATGGGAAAACCAGTTACTGTCAGCATTTCGCCAACCCTGACATGGCCCCACGCGACGCTAATCATGTCCGGACTGCTACTCTCCTCGGGTGCGAGACGGACCACATCTCGCCAGTTACTTTTCTGGTCGTCAGGTCTTTAAACCTCAGCAGGACATACACTGGTCAGCATTTCTACCGAGCCACACCTGTCAAACCGTCCTGGCGAAAAGGGTTCCAACGTAGAAAGGTGCACAGTGCACGGACATATGGCACCACATGTGCCAAACCCTCGGCACTTGCGCGCGAAAGAACCATGAGAAGCATATCGAAGACTCACGTCAGAATACAGAAACAGCGTATACTACTTAGGTGCACATTAGGAACACACGTCGTTGTTATTGGAGTTTAGGGGCGTATAGACTGCATCGGCCATGCAGTGCCCAGGAACACACGGCGCTTCCATATATCCATGGAAGAACAAAACCGGTTGAGATTAGGGATACCAGGCCTACAGCACTAGTTCACAGTTGCTTAGACATTAAGTTCACTGACACCATGAGAAAAGACAGTGCAACCGCCCACTAGTGTCAGTCATATGGCCAAGCGGCCTGACAGGTTAAGGGACAAATATAATTACGTGACTACCGAGGACCAGGTTTCAACCTCGTCCCCTGTGGACAGCTGATTACTTGGGCATCCGGTTGCTGCTGGCGCTTGAGAGCTAGTGCACGCTGGAAAACAAGCGAGCGCGGCTGACACCACAGCCCACTGATCGTTCTGTCCATCCAGCATACGCCGTACGGCGTCACTTCCACTTGCCCAGACCGCTTCCGCAGACTGCCAGCGCCGTCCACGGCTGGCAACCAGTTATCGCCTCCTTCCCCCGCTCTCTGGCAAAGTCATGGCGGTAACCGGCGCAGCCGTTACGTCTCAACCGTCACTGTCCATGGTCAACAAAACCCCCACCGCCCTCCGTTCAACCCGGTTCTCGACCGACAAACAGCAGCTCATGTTTCGCTACGTTCACCCATCAGCCAGCGTTTCGACTTGGTCTGCCTCATACGCCCACTCGTTCCCGTCCCGGATCCTCATCCATCTCTAGCTCCTGTTTTGGTCCTGTTTGGCCAATGATTGGTGCCTCGCCTGTCCCCCCTCCTCCCCTTACTTCGTCACCTTCTAGCCTCGCCCTGCTCACCTGTCCCCACACGGGGAAACTCCTTCATCTGCCCCGTCGACCGCGTTCTCTGCCGACTGTCGGCGCCTCACCTGTCGTGTTCGCGGTCGCGCCTGTCATCGCTGTACCCGCGGTCACGGTCGCGGTCGCGGTCACGAGATCGAGACCGGTCGCGATCGCGGTCACGGTCGCGGTCACGGTCGCGAGAGCGCGAGCGGTCGCGGCGCCGGCTGCTGTGGTAGCGGTCCCGGTCGCGAGATCGAGACCGCTCTGTTGAGGACACGGGTCACGTCACACGCAGCGCCGCGCAACACAGTCAACGACGGACCCTTCTGTCCCCTCCACAGACGTGGCTGTCCAGAGAAAGGGAGTAAATATGCTACACTGTCAATTAATATATTTTGGCATTAGCGAGAACTCTACTAACCATGCTACGCCATCAAACACTTAGAAGCGCACCTGTTCCGGCAACTCAACAAACCCAGTGATGCCGGTGTGCTCGCATGCAAGTGGAAACGAGACTGAAAAATCATTAGTGCAATTTGTTCGTGATGGCCGCGATAGTGATTAGCATTTCATGTGCATAACTACCCTAGCAAGACATTCCCAGTCACAACAATGAATAAACTAATTAAGTTATGGTTTAAGAGTGGTTGGATCATAGATACCAACGGGATGCCATTCAAGTTGCAGTATAAAATACGAAGTCCTTCTCAACGATAGATTGAAATAATTTGTTTAAAAACATCCAACATGGGGGCGTTAAGTATGTTATATGCATTCTACCAGGTGGTCCATTACCACATAAGCTTAAAAATAAGATAAACGTATTTTTTTTTCACGTCCAATGCAGCAGAAAAGGACACACAGAAGCGACCGTATGTTGAGGTGTGCTACGTTCTTAATACCCGTCCCTCCCGAAAAAACCCGATATTTTTAAAGTGAACCCAATGCAAATATTTTTTTTCTGAATAGGAAAAAAAAAGCAAAACAAAACACTAGATCTTCATCAGCAGCATACGCAAAACAAAACACTAGAATGCCTGCAATAGATTACGTCAAAAACCTTTGTCCGTTTCCGTGACTTTGAGAGGGGGCTATCGCACTTAGTAAAATGACCGTGCGAGTGATTGTGATGCATACATGTCTTAAGTTTTGACAAACCATGCAACAGCAGTCGTTGGTCTACTTGGCCAAACCGTCCAATGGTGGCGCGGCGCCTCTCGCCCACTCACAGAGAGCCGTTAGGCTGATAACTCCGAGCCCACCGGTAGTGACAGTCCGTATCGACGGCCGGCCGGCTGCCCCGAGTGTGAGCAAACAACTAAACTTCGGAGGTTGGATCGAAAGGGGTGTCCAATCGAGCTCAAATTTCACAGCATGCTTAGATTCAATAACCAAATACTCTTAGTCCATCTTCATTATATGCCAGGTGTTAAAGACCATCCCTATTTATGGCCATCAGAACAGTGATGTCCAGCAGCAGCAGCTCAGACCAACCTCGCTCCTTGCGTCCGTAGCTCTTAGCTTCGATGCCGTGCAGGGTATCCTGCAGGGAGCTGATGAGGATCTTGCAGCGCTCGTCTGAAGACACCTTGGACTGTTTTATGAGTGAGATGGCAGTCACCAGTGTTTCGATCGCACTCGCGTACTCGCCTGGGAAAACGGAAACGATAGCGGTACTGCGGCGGCCAATACTGGCGATCTGAGGCATGAGTGACCCAAATAAAATGATACACACTGGGACTCGCTTATCAGTCAAGCGGAAGATACAGGAGCAGATGGCACTTCGGCACATAAGAGCAATGTCTTAACAGATGGAGCACGGCAAGGCCTGGGGCGACAACATACATACGTCGTTCGTGGGAGGGGACATCGACATCTTAACACGAAAAGTGATGCCCCAAGAGAACTAGTTGTTGAATGGGCTTCACATTCGGACAAAAATACCCACCCACCAACACTAGAACAGACATGTTCACTCACCTGCGGAGGCGTCGGCGACGGCGCGCGCTATGGCCGAGCTCGAGACGGTGCGGTTGCGGTTCATGATCTCTTCGAACTCGGCCTCGCCGATGGCGGGCGCTGCGGGCTGCGCGACGGGCGCGGGCACCACGGGCGCCGCCACTGTCGGCGGCGGCCCGTAGCCGGGCGGCGGCTGGCTGTTGGGTGGGAAGAATGCCGGGTTGACGTGCGGCGCCGGCGCGCTGACGGCCGGCGGCGGCGGTCCGGCCGGCGGCCCCATCACCGGCGGCGGCCCGGCGAACGGCGGCGGCTGCGACTGCTGCGGCGGTCGCGCCCAGTCGTGCGGCGCCGACCGCGGCGGCCCGAGCGGCGGCTGCGGCGGAGGAGCCGCCGGCTGCGGCGGCAGGCGCGGCGGCTGCTGGTGGTGGTGCAGCGGCGGGCCGGGCAGCATCGGCGGCGGACCGCCGCGCGGCGGCCCCGGCAGCCCCATCGGCGGCGGCCCCATCTGCGACATGGGCGGTCCTGGCGGGCCGCGGTGGCCCATCTGCGGCGGCGGCGGGCCGGGTGGACCGCCGTGGTGTGGTGGCCCCATCGGCGGCAGCGGCCCCGGCGGACCCATGCTGCGGCCGAAGTCGCCGTGCGGCGGTCCCATCGGTGGCCCCATGCCCGGCGGGCCCATTGGCGGCATGGGCCCCGGTCCGCCGTGCATGGGGGGACCGCGTCCGGGCGGACCCTGCTGGCGAGGCGGGCCGTGCGGACCCTGCGACGGACCACGCCGGTCGCGCGGCTCGCGCGGCGGGTGTGGGTGTGGCGGCGGCTGTTGCTGCTGCTGACCCTGACCCTGGCTGGACGGCCGTGTGCGCGACTGCGACTCAAACTGCCGACAGATGGCGTGCCGTCACACACCAGGATGAGATATGGCTATGGCAACTAACACCGCCGATTTTTTCACCGTTCGCACCACAATCCAACGCGCTTAGTGGTACCGAACGTTTTAAAAAAAGATACCTAATATATACAATGGATTCCAGACGTTATTCAAAATTATATGAAAACCACCCTGTTAAAACAGTCTTAATGATCTAAATTCAACATTCGAAGTGCCCGAAAATACAGCTGTTCGCCAAATAACTATCGCAGTGTGACAAGGCAAGCGCATCAGGCAGTTCAATGATTATTCTACGGAGACAGAAGAAACTGTCTTAATAGCGATAAATGCACACCCAGCAGCTAGCGTTCGCACATAATGGCATCTACTTTGTGGTTACTTGACCTAAATCATGGTACAAAACACGCAAAAACACCTACGCGTTCGCCCCACGCTAATTTTAATACCATACACCGTGATATTGTGCACTATTTCGTTCACCTGGTTTACTCAATAATGACTTGTGGTGTAACTGAACGTGGTGGTGGTGGATTTTTGCTTTAGGGCGCGTCGACTACGTTGGTCATTTTGCGGCCATAACTGAACGTGGGCCTACTGGTGATATTGCGACAATATTCGTCATTAGAGGCAATATATTTATGATGGGACGTTTCCGTATGATTGAAAAATATACCACAAAGGAGCAGCGCCTACATATGGGTCGTGTGCAGAGTGCAGTGGTAGGTAAAGTAGCACCCTGCTCAGAGCCAGTATCAACTAAATAAAAACCGATGATGTTTTGAACATTGGCACTCATTTTCCTTAACTACCCTTTTTCTCGATTATCCCTAGAAGACCCTTCTCTTCAATAAAAATGCCATGAAACAACAATCAGACGACCACTAGGATGGTATTAACATGCCCTCAGTTAATTTTATATTTCTTGTATGATGACGGCTAGACATGCTTAAAAGGCAGACGTCCCATCTTCCAATGCATGTGCGCAAGGCAAACACACTGGTTCTTTAGATGAACTATTGCATGTCCACTGTTCCTAAAAGTCCAAGGTACCTTTCACTTCCAACCGCCTTTTTCTATGGGCTTAATTAAAAAAACACACACACTAAATTTACCAAGTGGATGTAAACTTACACATTTTCTGGCTATAGTGGATTTGTGTCTTAGGGCGCGTCGACTTAATTGACCATTTTATGCCCATAGCAATGGTGGGCATGGTTGGTTTTGTGTTTTATAATCCTGGATGGCTCTACATTCAGGATTGCTGGTACCTAACACGGAGGATATTTTTTGTCTATAAAGAGAATAAAGAGGGTAGAATAAACATGTGACACCAGAATCTTAGATCACACTTCCCAATGAATTTTAAGCACTTCATCACAGAGCAGGTCATTGCCAACCAGAGCCAAACACCTTCCAAAAGAGAAAAATTGGAGGGTAGTTTTCTGGAGACTGTAAAAGTTCTGGATGCCAAAAATCAATTACCAACATACTTCTCGAACCTGAACCAGTAGTATATATAATTGTTCAGTGAAAAATAGCATACATGGTTTTTCCGACCATACTGATGGTGGACAATTTTTATCTTTAACAACCATGCTTCCTAAGTCCGATAATTTGTCAATACGTTTACGACAGAAAATTAAGCCAGGAAGATTCGTGTCAGTTTCTGCAACGCCTACTTCATACCAAACAGTACTTAGTCAGGATTTAGTCAGCCAGCCGAGGCACAATCGAGGTGCAATGTCTGACGGCAAACAGTCAGGAATACAATAAGGTCGAGGGTAGAATAGCGAAGAGGATCAAACTCAAAACAACACACTGGGGTATTCCACCATGCAGTTCGATTAGATTAGATTAGAGATTATATTAGAGGTTCTCTCCGATGCGAATGCAAAGACGTAATAAATTGCCAATAAAGAAACCCATTTGCTCACACCTGTCAAGTATGTGGCTTTGCTCCTGGCCACATAATGCAACATCATATGCTTTTGATGAAAACAATATTGCGACTGTGTTATTTATCCCGAAAAGGCAGCCAAGTCACAAGATGATCAACGGTCATGTAACTCCGACGAAGACCGTGCCGCACATTGAGAAGAGCTTCCTCGACTATGAAAACCACACAAATTAAGCACTAGTTTCAGAAGTTCGTGAAGCATCAGAAAAAATATGGTCATTATCTAACGGGTGCAATCCACCTTCCCACACCTTGGGGATTGGGTTACATTTGAGCCTCCAGGAACCCAATAAATAACAAGCAGTTCAAGTGGACAAGTGGTCTGATCGTTCGTGCGAAACAAGAGTTGTAGTAAACCAGGAGGCAGAAACCATGAAAAAATATACTGTATCCATGTAATGCAAAGTGATGTTCAAATTCTTAGTTAGTTATTAGGGCTTTAGGGCGCATCGACTACATCGGACATGTAGCGCCCATTTGAGTTCTTCCTACACCTGCTCAATGGTACAGTCTCGTTGCCACTATCTCTGACACCCTCCCCCGCCGACGTCGCCAGTATGTGCACCACTTACATGCTGGAGTGCCTGCTTGTTGGTGTAGGTCACCACCGGGTGCTGGCCGTGCAGCTCCTTCTTGCTCAGCTTCTCCATGCAGGCCTGGTAGCTGCCCTCCGAGCCGATGAAGATCATGCAGAAGCCCTTACTCTGGCCATTGATGCGGTTCTCGTAGAACTTTATATCGATCAGGTCATTGACCCCGATCTCGCGACATGCATTAAAGATGTCTGCGTCCGTTGTCCACTGTAAACAAGATACAGTCGTCAGCAATGGAAAAGTGGGCGCGTATGTGTTTCCTGTGGTTAGTGAGATATATCGGAAAACTTAACTGAACGAACGTCACGCCTCAAGCATGAAGTTGCATTTAAATGCTATTCATTGTTAAAGATGGCTATTTGCGCTTTGGATGCAACAACTTCCATGCATAGCTATACATTCTTGTAGCTATTTCACATTTAAGAACGTTGCCAGTGAATGATGTATTAAACGAAGGCAAAACCAGCACACTGTATATAAAACCAGTGCACATGGCATGCTACTTCACTCATCCGACTACCTGTTCACTTGTCCAAAAGCTGTCATGTATTCCACCAACAAGCTCGTTTAGTCCAACGATATTCTGTCAGCATATCCTATAGATGAGCCCATGTTCATGTCCGAGTGTGCTGCGACACCTCTACATATGCGCACGGTGTGAGTCTGCCTGTTTCCGATTCATCGCTCTATCGCTCTTAGTTCGGGAACTATGGTGTAATTACATTTGAATGCATAACAGCGATGTTGGCTCACACGCCCTCCACACGACACTTGATCTTCACCTTCAACTGGAGTTTGAATAGCGAATGCATTCGCCGGAGATTAAGCTATATATATTCTATATATGCTTGATTTTACGTACACTTATTTGGTTAGAGGGCAGAAGTAGATTGACTTATTATTTGTGCTTAAGGGCGCGACGACTGCTAGGTCATTTAGCCGGTCATTTAGTCATTTGGCGCCCATGGATCAGAAGTAGAACACCGGTAAATACATCGATCAGTTGGCAAAACCCCTCGAGCTTCGGCCTCTTTGATGTAGCCTGGAGGACCAACAGCAACAGGCAGACAAAATTTACCGACACCCATGAACAGCTGAAGTATGAAGCTACACTTTGGTGAAAACCGAGTTTATCCAGGTGGTCTACGAGAAGAGTTAAAGGGGGCTCGCAAAGTGCCCACGCTCCTGAAGAAATAGAGAGGTATGGCCTCCTGGTACTAGTTCTCTGGTTATGGAGAACTCGAGAGGTTGGAATGGACTGATGTTTGCACAAATCTGCTTAAAACTCAAGACGATCACATATACAAACTTTCCTTCAAATACGAAACTCGTGGGTGGTAAATCTGAGAAAAAACTTGTCTCCGTCTGTCTCCATTGTGGTCTCTCTGGTGGTGAATTTTTGCTTTAGGGCGCGTCGACTGCGTTGGTCATTTTGCGACCATTATTGTGGTTCTCTCTGTCGCAGAGTGCACCATCTGTAATGCTGATACATTGTCTGATAACCTCAGGCCAGTGAGATTCAGGCGAGTTCAAAAGTGGCGGCCAGCATCCCACACTCACCCAGGTGAGATTGCCGACATATAGCTGGTAGCGGCGGCCGCCGCGCGAGTTGTTGGGCTTGAAGCCCGCCTCGGCCTTGTCGGCGGCGCCGTTGCTGCGGCCGCCGCCCTTGCCATCGGAGCTAGCATCGCCCGTGTCGGCAGTCACCACGTCGTCGTAGAGGTCGGTGTCTCCGAAGTCCTGCAGCACGAGTACACGCGGTCAGCAGTCGGCGGCGGCCATGGCCACAGCCCGGAGCCCAAGGTGGGCATCATCGCGCGCAGCATGGCCCACCAGACAAGTGGGATGCCGAAGCTACGGCGGGCTATCGGTCAGCAGCCTGGATTCGGACACAGCAACGAGCCGACGGTGATTTGACATTGCGCTACTGTACAGTTGCTATCAACAAAATATCAGCAAGTAGTCGACGATAGTCAGCCAGAATAATCGTTCCCGTTTGACTGCTGGTCACCAAGCAACCATCACAAGACTCACATATTCTTAGATGGCCCATGGACTGTCTATAAACTCATATACGAGCAATGCTGCATCACTTCCACATGAAGTGCGAACGATTTACATTGCTGACGCACTTCCGCACTGTTCAAGGACGGAGCGAAGGATAGTGTTGCATCGAATACTGGTCAAATCTTGTCCGCAACACCAAAACTGTATCAGTGAAAACTTGGTTCGGAGCCGCAGCGCGTAGAAATGGACTGACAACACGGATGGAGACGTGTGTTGCTACATGTTCTAACAAGCAAAAACAAAACTGTATCGATGAAAACTTGGTTCAGAGCCGCAGCGCGTCGAAATGGACAAACTGACAACACGGATGGAGACGTGTGTAGCTACATGTCCTGACAAAAAACATGGTCCCTCGCTGGGAATTTCGAGTTCACTCGGCCAATAACCACCAAGTGAAGCCTACGCAGTCACTGGTTTCTCGCGACATGCGACTAATGTCGAGAACAGACTCTTCAACCACGAATTTCCCACCTCGCGCTCGCACAGGGTCGCCACAGGTGTCCTACGGATCGATAAACATGCATACATCCCTCTGGGAACGGAGTAGCTAGATCGCCGTGGCGAATTTATGACGCAATGCCGGCATTCAAAGCCGTACACGGTGGTTAGCTTTTCGTGGAGGGACCCTCGCACGCAGGGTCGAGGAACAGACAAGTGTGCGCAACACACGACCACGGCGCGCCGTTCCTCTCACAGTACCACCCGTCGCAGAACATCACGAACCCTGGTTCCAGAACATCAGGCGAGCACAAGTCTCCTCGCACGGGCCCATAATCCCACCGCTATCGCAACACTCAGTGCAGCCGTGTGACAATGGCAAAATGCACTTGTCAATCACAATGCGAGTGGTGGCTTGAGTGAGGGTACTATATCGGATGTCACGCGATGTTAGCGTTGTCGAAACATTAGAGGCAATCGGATGCTATCGTACAACGAACCATCATCCTATGTTTACGAATACGAACTAGGTTATCTAAACAAGACAACGAAATTTTACATCGCACCTAATTTTAGACGCAGTGAAACTAAAAATACGTGATCTTTCCTTGTATGTCGTAGTTCAATTGGGCTTACGCTTCCAATAAGCGCCTAACAACTCTAGGAAAGATGCGTACGTTCGCAGCTCACCCTAGGATAACATGCATGTCTCATTCGGCACAGGATTCAACATGTTACAACACCACGGTGCGAACGCACAGCCAGTGGCGTTTCAACACAGGGCGTAGGTTAACTTCAAATCTGCGATCGGCCTGCCACATCTCACGTCTAGAAAAGTCTGGGCAGACCAGAGCTGCCTGTGTGGGTCACCTGACTACGTTTCGCATATGCAGGGACAATGCTGGCCGACAGGTGGCGGTGGAGTGCCAAAGGCAAGAGCATGGGACGATCACATTTGATCGGAACAAGCGGTGACATTGTAACAAGATGGTTATACACATGGCCGAAACGAGAATATATAAGGAAATGCTCCAAATATAATTCAAGAGTTCTTCTGCATGAACAATAAAAAATGATGAGCAAGGTCAAACTAGCTTCCACACAGGATATGTCTGTTTATTAGGTGGTTCACGATGCACTTTCATTCACGGCTAATGGCGCCGCCCACACTGTTTCGCCGGTGGGCCGCGGGATTGGGAAATGTCCTGAGTGGCGCTAGTGTCGAACCCGGGACCTTTGGTACCCATAGCCCGACACCTTAACCACTCGGCCATCCCCACCCCACCGAAATATGTCATGATCGTCGTTCCCTTACGAACGCCTTTTCGGTAGGTACTAGCAGCTACGTATGGAACAGGACAACTCAAAGCAGCCTACACACACATGGCAATTTAGATGCGTGAGACGCCATTTCAGGTAAATTGACAAATGAAATTTGTCTCACACATTCACACATCCAACAACCTTGCAACACAAGTCTTCAACGAAATCCGGGCCAGACGCACCAAAGGGAGAGCTAGCCAAACAACGTGAATACAAGTGCAATGCATCCGCCAAATAATCGTCACACTTTTCCTCACACAAACACACGGCCACATTGTCGAGTACATTACCTTGATGTTGAAGTCGTCAACATCTTCATATAGATCTAAATCGGCATCACCCATGGCCACACACAGCGATGCTCAGACGGTTTAACAGGCCGTCAGGCCGGAGGCCGGAGGCCGGCGGGGCGGCAGTGGCGGCCCAGTGTGCCGGCAGACGACGTCTGGAAGGGGCGCTCCGCAGACGTGACGCTCGCTGCCACACTGCGTTATCGAGAACAGGCACGGGTGAAGTGACGGCCGGCGTGCCCACCACGCGCCCGGGCCACGTCGGCGGTGGGCAGCCCACGGCACGGGCACAGGTGCACACACGAGCCAACAAGCACACCACAGTCAGCCGACACAGACACGGCAGGCGGCACGGTCGGCACCAGACCGGTCGACCGCGCTGGACCCGCCCTGTGGCGCGCGCCAGATGTCGGCGTACACTGCCAGGTCCGCCTGAGAGAATGCTTCACTGAACAGTTCTCGGAACATTCACGTGTCCAGTTGCGTTTTCCACACAGAGATAAAAGAAACGTGCCGGTGCGCGATGGCAGCGAACAACGAAAGATGGCGCAGATACGGCATCAGTTCAGCACAATGCTCGCCGCGAATACTTAGCGAGATGAAAACTTGCAGTCACTCCTGAATCTGCACATACATTGCATCACATAGAAACCAAATGCATGAGTCCATCATCGACAGTGTGAATCACTTGAGGACAGAGCTAACAAGGCGAGGTGACTTAACACTTGATGGCAAAAATGAATGCAGAAAATCACACATGTATTGCTTGCAATGCAACAACCATTGTATTTCAGTGGCAGGCCATTCACTTCTTCATGAAACAACCTCTACTTAATAACCTTTCCAGGACCTTATTTATTCATGAAAAATTACAAAAAGATGTCTCAATTACATCGGGTGTTTGGGTTTTACGCCCCCTCAACCAGGAAAACAACCCCCCCCCTCCCCCACAACCAAGGAGGAAGGGGGGGGCGGTACTGAGCCCCCCACAGCATTACATCGGCGGTATATTAAATCCATATTCCACTCCATTCAACACCTCCCCTGCCCTGAAGCAAAAGTTAGATTTGCACCAAGGTTTTAATAGACAGGTTTTGACTGCCACTCCTTTCACTGAGAACAAGTATCCTGACACCTTAGTACTGCTTGATGCAACATACTGTGACACATGCAAGGCCTTGCAGGCTTTTGACTTATAGAGATTTAACAACTCATCTGAACCATCACAGTGAAACTCCTTGGCCTTGGCACTCATACATCTTGAGGATCAGGACCCATGACCACTGAACCTGATATTAGCAATCACAAGAGAGGCAGGACAAACATGTCAGGTTTGTACTCAGATTTTCTCATACTGAAAATTAGACTCCCAAATGTTGTTTTTTCCATATCCATCCAAATGTGGATTGGTATGAAGCAATACCCTTTACACACATCCTTATACTATTTCACAAACCAGGATGTTTATTTAGGGGATGCAGGATCATTGTCCTGGAGAGACAATGTCATCATTGTGTAAGCTTTGACATGTGCAAGTGATAGTGATTGAATATATGTTTGTAGTTCTGGAATGGGAAGGTTAAATTTGTGGCATTCAAATCCAGGAAATTCTTTTTCCGTACCGACATCAAGAGCCAACACTTTTGTTAACCAGTCAGTCTATGGCATACTTATGCAACCAAAATAATCCTGCAGATATTTTGAATGAACTCATTTAATATTTTGGAAAAAACGGAGACCATTATTTTCTGGAGAAGATAGTCTTCTGCACGACACTTATCCAGGGCAAGGCCATTTATCCAGGGCCTTTGCCTTTGACATAAGTTCAAATGTTTAATGAATGACTACAATAATGATGCATGACTAGGTTATACCTTTTACCTCAGAACAATATGCAGGGTTTCCAGATCTGACAAAGATATAAAATGGCACACAGCAAGTGATTTTGGGGCAAGACTCAAAAGAAGAAATAGCTGAAATACACAGTATACTCAATTAAACTAGCAGGTAAATTGCCATGAAATCTTACAAGAAACTGCAACTGAAAGGTGCACATAATTCTACAACCATTCATCATAAATTTACAACTGAAATCCAAACTCATCTAAAAATTTTGCTCAAAGTTTTACACCCTCCACATTTATGCCATTGGTACAAGCATTCAGAAGTGACAGCTTAGAAACAAGACCTAATCATAGATTACCTAACATATAACAGTTACCATATTATCCATTTCATCTTGTGTTCACAATAAACAAAATCACAACAAACCATGCAGAGATATTGGCCATAAATAGGCATTATCAATGAGCCATGATTAAAAACATGAAATCAAGACCATATTTAAATGTTATTGTTGAGACAAACATTTTTGGAGGTGGCAAAGTAAGGTCCTTGAAGTCACCTAGCTTTCTTTGACATAGTTTTTTTTTGCAAATGTCCTAAAATTGTGGATAGGATATAGAGCTTTGATTATAATTGCAAGAGTTGCACAAGAAATGCAAACATCAGCCATGGGCAAACTTCTAATACACTGAATACAAAGTGAAGAAATACAACTTGAGGGTGACTCAGATCTATATATGCAAACTGAGCACACCACATATACAAGCACCAAAGATGGAAAACCTATCACTCTTTTTCAAATCATTTGACTGCATGACTGTCACAGAGCCAACCTGTCACCCAAAATTGACCTTTAAGGCAAAAATAATATTTATTTCGGACAAAAATTGATGTATGACTAATGCATATCACTGGTATTTTGTATTGTGCATTTTTCCCTGTGAAAAGTTTGGATGATGCCCATTAGGTGCAACTTCACCACAGCATTGCCTAGCTGCATCCTCCCCACACAAGTGCAGTGCATCTGCCAAGGATGGTCTCTAAATGTGTGGGTCAAAATTTGATTTCAACATGCTCCTCATCTAAGGGTCAGTTAAGTCATTTGATCATTCAACTGCACATGCCATCTACGTTCTTCAAAGGGCTGGTGCACTCGTGAGGTAAAACTGACCTTGAATTACAAATTGAGCACTTTAAGGTAGTGGGAAATCTGATGTAATGCACCATGTCATAACTTCAATTGAACACAGAAAATGGTTGGTCAGTTGAGACATGATCCGATCAACAAAAACATTTAAAACAAGCACAAATAATCTGGAGGGAATTTCACTATGGAATTTTTTTTTTTTGGTGAGGGTCATAGGGATCACATTGCTCTGTGATTAGTGTCAATTTTTAGTTTTCTAGCTGACATAAAAACATGCCATAAGAAACACTTAATGAACACATTTTGAAAGTAGCTGCATCTTGTGGATTATATACTTCAGACCTGATGTATAAGCAAGTGTTTCAGGTGCATAAAGAAAACACTCCTCTCATCAAAAGGAAGCACTCCAGCACTGCAGAACACTGCCCTAGCCTATGTAACATAAACACTTTGGAACTAAACAGCAAGCATGGAATATTTACAATGCTGACAATTGTTATACCTAGACATATCATTTGCAACAACTACTAAACAGCTCAACAGAAGCCACCAGCCAAGGAACAATGATGGCTGCAAGCTCTGAAGTACACATCAGATGTATATAAGTGTGTATATATATATATATATATATATATATATATATATATATATATATATATATATATATATATATACATATATACATAGTATATACATATATATAATGTACATATCTATATCTACATATATATATGGATAAATATATAGATATATACATAGCAGCAAATCATTTTCAAACAATACAATTCACTTGCACCTCCAAACACCTGCAACAAGATCACTTGCCAAGCATCTGCACACCACTGCTCCTGGAAATCACTATCTAGAGACATCGACAGAGCAAGCTGAAACAAATTCACACACTGACTGTAAACACAAGTATGCTTGATGAACAGTGGTGGCAGCATAATGTACACAAGCCATCCTGAGTATGCACAAAGTATCAAACAGAAAACCTTGTACATTGTTCATAACACATGTCTTGATTGCTCACATATGCACATATGATATGCTTGATTGCTTTGATTGCATTGTTCCATGATCACTGTCATGATTGATGATCACTAAAGAAGCATATAACTCTATTCTAATTCATGCAATAATTTACAATGACCTCCAATAACTTATTTCCCAGAGCATGGCAAACAACCTACCCTGGTTTGTATTGCAGTTTGGTTGGTTATTTGTTTCGGGCATCGACTGTGTTGGTCATACGCCCATTTGTATTGCAGTTTATGGGTGCATCAACTGCACATGTCATATAGCTACCTACCTGAGTTGAAACCACACAATGATACACTTGCAAAATATGAAAAATGGATGAAAAAAACACTATGCCCACTGTGATTACAATTTCAATATTCCATTAAAATTTTGTATTTGTTATGCAAATACTTAACAAAATGTACACAGCAAAAACAGCAAAAGGAGCTTAGAGTTCAGTAATACAGTGTCCTAAAAAATACTAAAAGAAAATTGCCATTAACTAGTATGGATAAATAAGAAGTTGCTTGGGAATAGTGAAAGATTTTTGGAACTGAAAAATAGATGATTGTCACTTAAGGATTAAAAAGCAGAATGCCTTCCACTTCAGTCATATGCATTTTACATTATTGTTCAGTCATGGGTATGATGACTGCCCATACATCATGTGGCAAAATGGTTAAAACCTACGATGAGGATGAATGTAAAAGTACCCAGAAAAGGGTTTTGGTGGGATAATATAAAATGAAGAATGCAAAATTGAAACACCAAAAACTGACCCAACCTTCTGTTGGGTCAGTTAGCCAGTCTGTTAGGTGTTAGAAAAACCTTCTGGTGCCAAGTGTTAGACCACTAAATGTATAACTACATTGCCAAAAGCGTCAACATCATCTGGCAGGTCAATGCTATAAATTCCATGGTTTTAAAAAGTGAATATCTTGCTTATATGTGGTTTCCAAACAAATGACAAGCTTGGTTGGTTTCAACAAGTCTAATCCACACAACCTTTTCCTGAATTGTGCTGTTCTGATATATAAATACCTAAATGTCTGGACATTCAAAGCAAACACTGCATATTGCATACATATCTACCCACATCACCAGAATAACCTGCCCAGTCTCTCTGGTCAGGTCCCCACACCCTATCTCAGGGATGGAGGTCATTACTGCTCAACAAGAATATGAGGGATCACCAGAAAGTGCTAGATGAGTAGCTCCAGGAAGAGGGACTAATGCTTTTTTCATTAGGGGTGATATGTCAAATTGAGCACAGGAAGATGACATGCTATAAACTGATATTTATGCCATTCCATCTCACACAATCATTTTACTTGAAATTGTGCTGCAAAATGTTAGGTTATCACCATCCCTTGTTGAGAGCATGGACATGGTACTTGTAAATGGGATAGTGTTAGAAAGGAGATGCAAAGACTTCATAAGCATTACCAATTCACATAATTTGTATTATGGACATTACTATTCATGCTATATTACCCAGCCTCAAACCTGATTTGGGGCATCAGGTATTTTCATCTTAAAAGGCATTCTGGGAATTTTGGGGATTTTCTTCCAGAATACTATGTTTATGAACATAATTAAAAAGATATGACCACTCGCTTCTTGGAAAATGTTTATTTTGGTGACCATGTTAATCAGTGATAGCCATACACGACTTGCCTAATTATTACTTAGGCACTTCCTGGACATGACAAAATGAATATTCAACATTCCATGTGCTTGATTCAACACAAATGTACAAAAAATGCTCAATTTTTGCCTCTGTCACATAGATGCCACAATATTCAAAAAAAAAAAAAAAAAAAAAAAGGATAGGCGTGCTGGTGATGTTTTCCAGAATAAGATTATGTTTTTTTATGATTAAGGTATATAGGTTGATATTAGTTTAGATGAGAGTTTTGGAGACGTTAGATTTTCCTAATTAATTATTAAATTTCATATTATTTGTTGGAGGCCTTGAGGCAAGACAGGATGCAGCAGAAGCCAACTCACCAATATAACTTCAGCATCTGCTCACTAGTGTGAAAATGGCTTCAGTGTGTACTGGTTGTGACCCAGTCGCATAGGACATAATTAAACTTTATTATCAGGATAACAAGGCAAGTTTAGACTTTAGATGCAACCAGGTTCTTCCAACCAGAGTTCACTATCCTAAATGTGCCAAAGCCTGGAGGGTTGAGCAAAGAAAAAATAATAAAGGAAGAAAAACAACTTCAACAATAACCCCAAAGCCTCAGTGCTATACCTCTCATCACACCATACCAACATGACTATGACATCATTGTTGAAATTGAGAAGCAAGGATTTCCAGAGAAAACAAGTGGTCACATCTTCCAAATAATGTTCATAAACATAGTATTCTGAGAAAAACTCCAAAAACACCATGAGACAAATTTACCTGCTATTTTGCATCCCAACTGACAGGTATGCATTTGCAGACAAAATGAGCGGTCACATCATGTTCAGCACATTCAGATATTACATTAAAAAAAGAAATTCAAAGAAAAAATAAAAAAGACTGCCTTCAACTGAAAGTTCAACACATCTTCATGACATGTGAAAACTGAAGTGGTGGAGAAAACATGCTCAATCTTGGCATGCTGCTAGTTTTTTGCCATTATCATGCTTTAAGGTATCATTCCATAAAAGTTTTAAAAAATACAGAATGAAGGCAAGTGGAGTGAAAACAGCTAGGAATAGTTAGTTAGTTAGTTATTAGTGGTTTAGGGAGCATCAACTGCAGTGCAGTGCAGTTATATATTGCCCATCTGGGCACTACATGACCAGTGGCCATTGATGTGCCCCCAAAGCCCAAACAATCAATCAATATAGTGCCCATCAGCTAGGAATAGCACAATCACACAACAGACACCAGGCAATGCTCATTTTTCATCAATCTCAGGTCACCATCTTCCAGTGCCCTGTCACAGAAGCTCTAAGTACCGAAATTTGCAATTTCAGATGCTTAGACAAGAATGTGAGCAGGAAGGTGCATACGATACAATATTAAGATACCTTCGAAGTCCCTATGGAGATGCTTATAAAAATTCAAAAATAAGAATATTTCGGGGCAAAGGATCCCCATAATGCGTTCCTATTTCCACTTTAATTATCACAAAGTATGGAAGGAATAATTATATATTTTCTACCGACCTCTCGACAGCTCTCCTGATCTGAGCGAACTCAGGTACACTGAAGAGCTACGGCGAGGGCGCGAAGAGTTCACTTTCACAATGAGTCACTTTAAAAATGTACGCGTGTTTCGACAGGGAAATACAATGAAAAATCTCACCCAGTCAATCCCTCAAACAACGCACCAGGGCAGAATACTCAGTATTCTCTCAAACCAAAATGGCGGCTGACGCTTC
The DNA here is from genome assembly GCA_034440575.1 of Imbricaverruca yamaguchii. Taxonomy (NCBI): domain Eukaryota; kingdom Metazoa; phylum Arthropoda; class Thecostraca; family Neoverrucidae; genus Imbricaverruca; species Imbricaverruca yamaguchii. Next base: position 54,301 of record JAOTOL010000971.1, read on the forward strand.
CTAGGCGGGAGCCAGCAAGGCGATGTATACGAAGTGGCGTCATCCCTACTGCGCAGCTTTCTGCGCAGGTCCTTATATGACGTCATCTGGGGGTCCCACTTAATACGGGCCAAGCCGCTAACACGCTGTCGAATATACGCAGCGTATGCTTAGAACGGGGGATAAAATGAAGATTTAAGAGGTGCAGGTGCAAACCTTAGAACGACATAGTCCCGGAAGGGATCTCCAATACCTTTTATACACATATTCTACCCGGAAGAACCTACAAAGCGAAGTAAGACAGGTCAAATACGGCAGAGAATTAGCATCTTACCGCGGCGAAATGCAGTAAGGACGTATCTGAAGTGTGGTCGTCGCCAGGATGTAATAAGGTGGGGAGGGGGGTCGAGTCCCTTAATGTACATTAAATTTGGCATTGGGCTTATGGTGCTGCATGCCAAAATTAATTGACCGAAAGGCATTTTAACCCCTCTATATGCGGCAGTGCCCCTGATAGAGGAGGCAAGGAAGGGAACAACTGTTTCTTTTTTAATATCGACAGGACCATAGGGAGCACGTGAGAGGCAGACATTCATTTTATGGGGCATCTGTGAACCTCCGTGCCAGCTCAGCAACATGGGTGGAACTTCCAAAAAACGATTTGGGAGACGCAATGCCTGGAGGTAACAGGAAGGCCGATGGATTTGGGTAGGTGGACTCACGCCAGTCGTAAGCGGGGGTTGACCCGTCCCAAAAGTATGTAAAATTTAACTCTAGTTCGGAGGTTACATTCGGCGGATGGACTGGAAAGTGGTCATACGTGGGGTGCTAAAAGTGGTCAGGCATGTATTGGCGGCATTCCCTAACAATGCGTTCAGAACTAGATCTGGATGATTTTAAAAAAAACTCCTACAAGTCCGCGTAGTCGACCTAGTCGGCTTATGTGCTGTTTCCGATTAAGAGCATGAATGAAGGATCACAATCGAAGTTCGTGGAGCAGAGACTTTGCATATCGTTATTTCAAATCAATGATCATAGGCCTCATGAGCAACAATGAAATGGCATACGCCACACCTGTTTCATAGCAGTACCAGAGCAGGTAGCAGTGTCAAGTGCCGCGAGGACGGGCGCAGCTTGTCTGCCCCTGGTCACAACGCAGGGTTAAAATATTGTTTTTTTTGTTAGGTGTGAGATGTCGAAACGGGCACCAAAGGATGTCGAAATTTGCCATGGAATTAGTGTCAATTAAAGTGCTTTTGATGTTTTTCCGACTCTAGTTTGAGCCAATGGTGTACGTACTTATGACTGTACATTTTCCATTTGCCTTGAGATTCATAATTTAGGAAGGGCTGTATTCAGGACAGTGAGAAAATTACCTATGCTATAATTTGATACCGTACGCCATACCACATAGTTAATCCCTTTACCCAAAATTATGTTGCGATATCTCCGTGTCACTATTTCTTATTAGGAGCATTGACATGATACGTATAAGCGAGATACTGCTAAAAAGGAGACACGAAGACTTCATAAGCACGCGTCATGGAGCAAGATGTCGATACTTCTTGGAGAAGGATGTCGATTGTGTGTCCAGAAAGTGGCACTTTCCACCCTATTTGACGAATAATTTATCACTGTCACAACGGCAGCAGCAAATCACGCCAACAGGACAGTGGGACCGGGCGATACGACGGCAGAGTCAAATGCCGCCAGACGGGCCGACACAGGGAGCGCCGCCAACCCGTCAGTGGTCACAGTGGCAGCAGCAAAACACGCGAACAAAACGGCAGGATCGGGCGACATGAAACCAATGCAAAGTGCCGCCAGAATGGGCAACACAGGAGGCGCCGCCAGTCCACCCCTGGTCACGGTGGCAACAACAAACACGGTTACAAAAGGCAGAACCGAGCGACACGACACGACACACAGCAGAGACGGTGACACATGGCCGGCAGTGTGAGGGTGGACATCCTATCGCGGCCTGGTGACATGATGGCGGACCTGCCTAGATGCCCGCCCCTGCGCTCTGCCGAACAGAGTTCTTACGCAACCAGCCGATGCGCACATGCAGCTGTAGCGCCTAGAGGTGCGTGTGGATGTGTGGATAGGAGTAAGGGATCTGGGAGAGCCACAGGGAGACGCCTTTACCAATTGACACCTAGACCGTGCACAGCAGTGCTATACAGGCCTCTCAGTGCGGACGGGCGTCTCATGGGGATACCTATGCTGCCGCTGCGGAGTCGCGTCGCCACCTCTGCCGGAGTCGCGTCGCCAGCGCCCAGTAAAACCACTCGCTGGGTCTGGGTACGAGAACTCTGTATTGACACGACGACATAGCGGCAATTCACGCTGACTAGAACATACAGTGTACTAGTAAAGACACTAATGTGCGCAGCTTTGGAGAGGTAAATGCAAGCGAGTTAAGTATACAGGTAAGTCGGCTCAGTGAAGTGGAAGGCTATTATGTCAGATGTCTACTGGACATAGAGCATTGTAGATGAGCGGAGAAATGAGATGAAACGGGCCTGGATGCATAATTAACAACACTGCCCTCTAGCGTCAATAGAGCGAACTACAAGTTGAGACACTAGATGGCGGGCGCGCGCTCACCAGCGGCTACGAGTTACCAGCTGGCCGCCAGATGGCCGGCGGATCCGCATCCGCTACATCACCTCCTCCCCAGACACGTCATTGGCTAAAGGTGACGTGACGAAAACGTACCGGGGGTACTACCACGCGACCTGAGCGGGTGCGCAGAGCGGAGCGCAGCGGAGGGCACTCTGGACCAGCCGGACGTGGTGGCAGGCACTCGGGACTACCGTCACGCGGCGGGGGTTGTTCAGGAGTGGACGAGCGCTGCACAAGCTGCGGAGACGAGAGCTGCGGACGGGCGGTCGACGGGTGCAGCAGGAGTCGTGGTCCATCCATGGTGAACGTGGTTGTGGTTGGGACAGACGACGATCCGTTCGCGGTTGCGGTGCCGGACGGCGGATCCAAGTAGGCAGGTTTGACGCGGTCGATGGAGAGCACCTCTTCCTTGCCCTTGCGAAGGATGGTGACCGTCTTGGAGGATCGCCGACAGACGCTGAAGGGGCCATCGTACGGTGGCTCCAGCGAAGTGCGGGACGCATCCCGCCGGACGAAGACGTGGGTGCATGTCGTGAGCTCCGTCGGGATGAAACCTGCCACCGACGATGGACGGGGCGCGGTCGGGCGGAGGCGCCGCATGGTCCTCCGGAGATCGTCCACGTAGGAGGCGGGGTTCAGCGGGGGTGTATCCGGATGCCGGGAGAAGAATTCGCCGGGGAGGCGAAGTGGCGTGCCATACACAAGCTCCGCAGACGTGCAGTGAAGGTCGTCCTTGAGCGCCGACCGTATACCCAGCAGTATCAGCGGCAGGAGGTCGGTCCAGCGCGTAGCCGGGTCCGCGGCGCGCAGAGCCGTCTTCAGCTGACGGTGGAACCGTTCCACCATCCCATTGCTCTGGGAGTGATAGCTGGTGGTGCGGCAGCGGGTGCAGCCGAGCAGGGTGGACAGATGTTGCCAGAGCCCCGACTCGAATTGAGCACCGCGGTCTGTCGTGACTTGGGACGGCACACCGAAGCGGGCCACCCAGCCAGACACGAAGGCGCGGGCGACGTTGATCGCTCGGATGTCCGGCAGGGGCAGAGCCTCTACCCACCTGGTGAAGCGATCCACGCAGGTGAGCAGGTACGTGTTGCCATCAGACGGTGGCAGCGGGCCGACCAGGTCGATGTGGACCTGATCAAAACGAGCATCCGGTGGGCTGAAGGAGCCTACTGGGGCTCTGGTGTGGCGTTGTACCTTGGCGCGTTGACACTGGATGCACGCCTGCGTCCAGATTCTGATGTCCTGCTTCATGCCCGGCCAAACGAACCTCTGGGAGACTAGGTGCTGTGTAGCCCGAACTCCAGGATGCGACAGGGTGTGCAGTAGACGGAAGTACTGGTGACGGAGACTGGTCGGTATCAGCGGGCGGGGTCCCCCGCCCGACTCGTCGACTAGTAGCGTGCGGCCGCTGGCCAGGGGCACGTCGCGCAGGGCCAGAGAGTGCGGCGCTGCCAGGAACGTCTTCAGGGCTTCATCCTCTTGTTGAGCCTCCGCCAAGGCGTCAAAGTCATGCAGAGGGGGCTGCGGTGCCTGAAGCATCGCCAATGTTCGGGACAGAGCATCAGCCACAGTGTTGTCTTTGCCCGGCACGTGCCGGATGTCGGTGGTGAACTGGCCGACGAAGTCAAGGTGCCGGATCTCACGTGGTGAGTAGCGATCGGAGCTTGAGCCAATTGCTGACACCAAGGGCCGGTGATCTGTGAAGACCGTGAAGTCCCGGCCGTCCACGCTGTGACGAAAGTGACGGATCGCCAGGTATACGGCGAGGAGCTCGCGCCCGAAAGTGCTGTACCTGGTTTCAGCGGGCCTGAGGTTCTTGGAAAAGAACGACAGGGGCTCCCATCGGCCTGCCACGAACTGCTGGCGGACGGCGCCGACACCAGTGTCTGATGCGTCGACTTGCAGACTGAGGGGTGCTGCCGGCGTCGGATGCGCAAGGCGTGCGGCCTGTGCGAGCTGCGTCTTCACTTGTAGAAATGCTTGCTCGGCTTCGTCCGACCAAGCGATGACGCGCGCGCGCTTGGACGCCTTCTTAGCCAGCAAGCCATTGAGCGGTTTGAGCAGGGCAGCCGCATCGGGTACAAAGCGGTGGTAGTACGCTACCATGCCGATGAAGCGCCGAAGCTGGTTTTCGGTGGTTGGTCGCGGAAACTCTTGCACCGCAGCGACCTTGTCCGGAAGTGGTGCGATTCCCTCTGGACTGACGTCGTGGCCGAGGAACGTGAGGCGGCCGACGCCAAAGACACACTTGTCTTTGTTCGCCACCACACCGTACTGGTCGAGCCGCTGGAAAACCTGGCGCAGGTGCCCCAGATGCTCCGCCTCCGTGGTGCTGGCGATCAAGATGTCGTCCAGGTAGGCGAAGCAGCACCTGGACGTCCCGCAGTACTGCGTCCATGAACCTTTGGAACGTTTGACTGGCGTTCCGCAGGCCGAACGGGAGGCGGGTCATCTCGAATAGCCCGAATGGCGTGGTGATGGCCGTCTTCGAGACGTCGGCTGGCTCCACCGGGATCTGGTTATACGCTCGCACCAGGTCTATCTTCGAAAAGATCGTGCACCCGTGCAGGTTCCCGGCGAAATCCTGCAGGTACGGAAGCGGGTAGCGATCGGGCACGGTGGCAGCATTCAGGGCGCGGTAGTCCCCGCACGGTCGCCACTCGCCGGGTGTTTTCTTTGGGACCAGGTGCAGCGGCGAGGCCCAGCTACTCTTTGATGGTCGTAGGGCACCAAGTTGGCGCAGCTTACCAAACTCCTGGCGTGCGATTGCGAGTCGATCCGGCGCCAGACGTCGTGGTCGCGCGACCCGTGGCGGGCCAGACGTCACGATGTGGTGTGTGACAAGGTGTCGCACCGGCGTAGGGTGAGTGGCGGCTGCAGTCACCCGCGGAAACTCTCGCAGTAGCGCGGAGAAGGGCGATCCGCTGGCGACGGTACGCAGCCCCAGCGAGCTGATGGAGGTGGGCGTCCCGTGTGCACAGACTCGGCCCGACGCGTCCCGTAGGACCTGCTGACGCAAGTCGACAGCTAGGTGATGGTGCGTCAGGAAGTCGGCGTCCAGGATCGGCGTCGCGACGTCCGCGATGATAAATGTCCAGTCGAGAGCCGCGTCACCTCCCAGCTGCACTGCATGACGGAAGCATCCCCGCGTCTTGACCAACGAACCATTGGCCGCCTCCAGCCGAGGGAGCAGCTCCGAAGTGACGCACGCGTCGAGTGGCACGACGGCAGGCGGCACAACGCTCACCTGAGCGCCGGTGTCGATGAGGAGCGGTCGGGAGAGGCGGCTGTCTGTCACATAAAACAGCTGCGCCAGATGCGGTGGGCCTGATACCGTAGGCGCTGGCAGCGTCAGGCCTGTCTGTTTACCGAGCCCCATGTGCATGGCTCGGAGCAGTTGCGGGCATCCGCACCGAACCTCCGGTGGTACCAGCAGTAGCCAGCTGGAGAGGTGTCGCGCTGTCGTACTCGTGGTCTGGACGCCGAGCGGGAGCCAGAGCGTCGAGCGGTGGGCGCCGCAGACCGATGCGGCCGGGCCATGGCCTCTTCCAGCCGCCGATTGGAAGTCTCCAGGCGGCTGACTATGGCAGTCAGGCTGACGATTGCGGCGTGGAAGTCGGACGTGCTGCTGCCGGGTTGTGGCGGCGACAGATGCTCGGCGGAAGTGGCCGAGACTGCGGCGATGATGTCGGTCGGTCGAGAGGCCTCGATAAACCGATCTGCCGCCTCTGCGAGGTCTTCCAGTGGCGTGGCCTCTGGCAGGAGGGCGAGTGCGGCCCGTGCCAATCGCGGCAGCCGCTGCAGGAAGAGAGTCCGCAGCAGCCCGCTGTCCGTGGGGGCGTCGCCGGCCGTCAACTGGCCGCGCATGTCGCGGAGCAGCTGGGACGGCGTCCTGTCTCCGAGCTGCTGGTGGCGCAGCAGGGCCTCAAGGCGACTAGTCCGTGACTGCGCCAGCCTCTGGCGCAGGGCGGCGCAGAGTGCGTCAAAGTTGCCCGGCTGCCCGATGACCACATCGCGGACTTGCGATGCGATGGCCATGGGCAGGTTGGCCACCAACAACTTGAATTTGATGGCTGGTTTGGTGATGCCAGCAACATCGAACGCGCAGTCCACCTGCACCAGCCACAGCTCGGCTTCCTCAGGAGAGAATGAAGGGAGCCGGAACGACGTCATGGGACAAGGCGGCGCACTGTCGGGGGCGCTTGCCGGCGAGAAAGACATCACTAACACACGGCAGTTGCGCTCGCTGCGCCAAATGTCACCCTGCCGATTTCGCGCGAACGTCTCGCCGAGGTCCCCAGGGCGACAGAAGCGGATGGGCGTGCGACGAGTGGAGGGGCAGGACCGGTCGGACACGCGGATAGTGGAGGCAGAACCGAACGGGGCGTGCGGAGATTGGGCAGAGACACACAGCGGCTCCCCAGATCACGTCGGGGTCACCAATGTAGCGCCTAGAGGTGCGTGTGGATGTGTGGATAGGAGTAAGGGATCTGGGAGAGCCACAGGGAGACGCCTTTACCAATTGACACCTAGACCGTGCACAGCAGTGCTATACAGGCCTCTCAGTGCGGACGGGCGTCTCATGGGGATACCTATGCTGCCGCTGCGGAGTCGCGTCGCCACCTCTGCCGGAGTCGCGTCGCCAGCGCCCAGTAAAACCACTCGCTGGGTCTGGGTACGAGAACTCTGTATTGACACGACGACATAGCGGCAATTCACGCTGACTAGAACATACAGTGTACTAGTAAAGACACTAATGTGCGCAGCTTTGGAGAGGTAAATGCAAGCGAGTTAATTATACAGGTAAGTCGGCTCAGTGAAGTGGAAGGCTATTATGTCAGATGTCTACTGGACATAGAGCATTGTAGATGAGCGGAGAAATGAGATGAAACGGGCCTGGATGCATAATTAACAACACTGCCCTCTAGCGTCAATAGAGCGAACTACAAGTTGAGACACTAGATGGCGGGCGCGCGCTCACCAGCGGCTACGAGTTACCAGCTGGCCGCCAGATGGCCGGCGGATCCGCATCCGCTACACAGCCTAACTCGAGTCAGCCTCCGTCTCACACAATTAGCCACACTCCTAGCTTCGGCTGCCGGCTACTAATGGCGCCCACCCCGGGTCTCACGATGCTGGTGTCACCTGTGCAGGTTGAGTCCATGGTGAACCGGACATCAGAATTGAACTGGTTTGGCATCGCCCTCTACCACGCATGTGGCATGCAGCGCCCGCCGCGACCGACGGTGATTAACTAAGAGCTGGACACAACGGCCAGGAGCGCCTCCGGTGCTTCAGACGTCGGACAGCCAAGCGACGTATTGACGCCTCATTTTGTAGGCGACGAAGCCGGCAACGACGGCAAGGCCGTCCTGCTCCAGTCCCAGTTTGCTGATGATGACCGTGTTAAAATTCATGTGAATAGAAGTGGCATCAAACTAATTGAACTGGTTCTTTATTTAGCTACACAAAGATAAGATATGAAGATAAGGTAAGCAGCATATGAAGGCTCCATATGATGAAGCAGACATGGGGCGGGGATGGCCGAGTAGATAAGGTGTCGGGCTACGGGTACCAAAGGTCCCGGGTTCGACTCTAGCGCCACTCAGGACATTTCCAAATCCCGCGGCCCACCGGCGAAACAGTGTGGGCGGCGCCATTAGCCGTGAATGTGCATAAAGTGTGTCGTGAACCAACCAATAAACAAACAAACAAACAATGAAGCAGACTCCCTTCCGCCCGGTTGCATGGAGGGAATAGTTTTGGGCCAGGATTTGTTTTGGGAGTTGGGTGCTGTGTGAAGTGCATGATCAGAGTGGAAGTTGTGAAGAAGAAAATTTGGGCAGCATGCTACAATGCGAAGTGCCTGATCAGTCAATGGAACCTGGAAATAATGGCCTTTCTGGCGAAGATAGTGGTGCAGGTGCATCAGGAATATTCAAAGCAAGCCTGAAAGAGAATATTGCCAATTGGTCAAGAGAACATAACTGTTCACATGCAGCGCTTTCAGACCTTCTGACTGTATTGAAGAATCATAATATTGATTTGCCTATATCGAATCCATGACTGGTCCATATATGGGCATGCCCACATGAACCCCACATCTGGCCCATATATGGGCTTGCTCACATCTAGCCAATATGGGCATCTGGGACCCAGATTAATACAACGACAAATCCATATGGGGCCATGTGGGTTCCCCATGTGGGGTCCACATGGGTGCCCATTTGGGACCAATTTGGGGCCCACTTGGGGATGCTGGCTGGGTTATTGCCCCAAGCATTCTCAGTGCCTTCTTCCTGGATTCTTTCGTCTGTTCTGATGCCCCCAATCTTGTGTTCAGAATAACACCAAAGACCTTCTGCTGAGTCACCGATAGAACTTGGCCACCGCCATCACATATGGAGCCTTCATATGCTGCTTACCTTATCTTCATATCTTATCTTTGTGTAGCTAAATAAAGAACCAGTTCAATTAGTTTGATGCCACTTCTATTCACATTAATTTTAACACGGTCATCATCAGCAAACTGGGACTGGAGCAGGACGGCCTTGCCGTCGTTGCCGGCTTCGTCGCCTACAAAATGAGGCGTCAATACGTCGCTTGGCTGTCCGACGTCTGAAGCACCGGAGGCGCTCCTGGCCGTTGTGTCCAGCTCTTAGTTAATCACCATCGGTCGCGGCGGGCGCTGCATGCCACATGCGTGGTAGAGGGCGATGCCAAACCAGTTCAATTCTGATGTCCGGTTCACCATGGACTCAACCTGCACAGGTGACACCAGCATCGTGAGACCCGGGGTGGGCGCCATTAGTAGCCGGCAGCCGAAGCTAGGAGTGTGGCTAATTGTGTGAGACGGAGGCTGACTCGAGTTAGGCTGCATGTGCGCATCGGCTGGTTGCGTAAGAACTCTGTTCGGCAGAGCGCAGGGGCGGGCATCTAGGCAGGTCCGCCATCATGTCACCAGGCAGCGATAGGATGTCCACCCTCACACTGCCGGCCATGTGTCACCGTCTCTGCTGTGTGTCGTGTCGTGTCGCTCGGTTCTGCCCTTTGTAACCGTGTTTGTTGTTGCCACCGTGACCAGGGGCGGACTGGCGGTGCCTCCTGTGTTGCCCGTTCTGGCGGCACTTTGCATTGGTTGAATGCCGCCCGATCCTGCCGTTTTGGTGGCGTGTTTTGCTGCTGCCACTGTGACCACTGACGGGTTGGCGGCGCTCCCTGTGTCGTCCCGTCCTGGCGGCACTTGACTTTGCTGTCGATCGCCCGGTCCCACTGTCCTGTTGGCGTGTTTTGCTGCTGCCGCTGCTGCCGTTGAAACAGGTGTGGCGTATGCCATTTCATTGTTGCTCATGAGGCCTATGATCATTGATTTGAAAGAACGATATGCAAAGTCTCTGCTCCACGAACTTCGATTGTGATCCTTCATTCATGCTCTGAATGAGAAACAACACATAAGCCGACTATGTCGACAACGCGGACGTTTAGGAGTGTTTTGAATCATCCAGATCTAGTTCTGAACGCATTGTTAGGGAATGCCGCCAATACATGCCTGACCACTTTTAGCACCCCATGTCTGACCGCTTTCCAGTCCATCCGCCGAATGTAACCTCCGAACTAGAGTGAAATTTTACATACTTTTTGGATGGGTCAACCCCCGCTTACGGCTGGCGTGAGGCCACCTCCCCCAATCCATAGGCCTTCCTGTTAGCTCCAGGCATTGCGTCTCCCAAATCGTTTTCTGGGAGTTCCACCCATGTTGCTGAGCTCGTACGGAGGTTCACAGATGCTCCCATAAAAGGAATGTCTGCCCCTCACGTGTTCCCTATGGTCCTGTCGATCCTAAGAAGAAACGATTCTCCCCTTCCTTGCCTACTATATCAGGGGCACGGCCGCATATAAGGGTTAAAAGGCCTTTCGGTCAATTAATTTTGGCATGCAGCACTATACGCCCAATGCTCATGACGACGACCACACTTCAAATACGTCCTTACTGCATTTCGCCGCGGTAAGATGCTAATTCTCTGCCGTATTTGACACTGTCCTACCTCGCTTTGTACGTTCTTCCAAGTATAATATGTGTATAAAAGGTATTGGAGATCCCTTCCAGGACTATGACGTTCTAAGTTTTGCACCTGCACCTCTTAAATCCTCATTTTATCCCCCGTACTATGCATACGCTGCGTATATTCGACAGCGTGTTAGCGGCTTGACCCGTAGTAAGTGGTACTCCCGATGACGTCATATAAGGACCTGCGCAGAAATCTGCGCAGTAGGGATGACGCCACCTCGTATACATTGCCTTGTTCAGAGCATCCAAAGCCAAAGACGAAAAGTCTAATTAGAGAACATCGAAGAATAATAAAATATAAACATAATAACGTCCAAAAACGAAACGCACCGAAGAATCGCCAAGTTCCAAAACCGAATATTCAACGATCACAAAGTCAAAAGGACAGAAAGTCAGAAGGCGCAATGTCCAAGAGCTGACAATCAAGAAATTTATTTAATACAACGAAGAATGGCTCTTGTTACAACCAAGTGCTTATGGGTTTTATACATTGCGTGAGAAGAAATGTACGACCTTCAATATACCAGGAGGTGCTGAGTTTACATCAATAGTAACGTTATGGATTATGCTATATTACCCAACGTTTCGGTCAGGGGCCATCGTCAGGAGTAACGTTGAGTAATATAGCATACTCCCTAACGTTACTTCTGATGTAAACTCAGCACCTCCTGGTATATTGAAGGTCGTACATTTCTTCTCACGCAATCAAGAACTTCACAGAGTAGTTAATAGCTTCTCCGCCAGACGAATAGTTCGCAACTATATTGGATCCTTACCGAATGCTTAGAGGAATGCCATCCAAAGCCATTATGAGATGTTGTCGAGGGATTCTTCGCCGTTGTACAATAGAGTCTGTGGAATTTGTCTGCGGAGTTTGAAACGGGAGACACTGGTTTGCAACGGGAACTGTTGTTTATTACTTTGGTTGCTTCTTTTGGCTTGCCTTTGGCGATTGTTGCTTCGGTCTCCTGCCAGTCTCAGCCTTGGTAGGTACCTACTTAGTGTCCTGGTGAGTGGGAAGTGCAAATGTTACGATCCGTGCTCGATTCAGTACGTAAACTGCAAAGCACCGAGTTATATTTATTTCCCCCTCCCCGTGTACTGCTAGATGCGTTCGCGAGTAGCTTAGTTCTAGGCTACGAAATGCTGCCAAATTTGGCATTGTGACATCACTATCTGCCCTGCGTCGTAGATACTCTTTCTCACGAAAGGTCCTGGAGCGTTTGGTTCGGAGATTCGACAGGACCATGAATTCGCAAGACCCGCTCCGGGACACATTTCTGTGGTGGTGCACGCTTAGTCCCCACTGTCTCTTGCGATACACTGGTAGATCACGGTCTCTATATATTCACTGTCCACGGCTCGACTATACACGCTGTTACTTCTGGCTTTGCCCTGACGCGACTGGGCCCTGCCAGGGCGAACAGTCCGAAATGGGTCGCGCGTCCGTGATGCCATATAATCATAAACCACGGCCCGCGCTCGCCACATGCGACACACGTACAACACCTCCCCTCCAAGTTCATGGTCAGGTTCCAGGCTATGCCCACGACTACTACACATTTCCACCTCCCCTCCGAGTCGACGACGACGGAAGACTGTTGGTGTCGACTCACAACACCCTGCCGCCACAGCTCGGGCTACAGCACAATGCTTCACAACATGCACATCGTTCCCTGCGAGTGCGTGAAGGCTACCCGTAAGAGGGAAGCCTGGGGTCGATTTGGAGGCGAGCGGGGCGGTGAGGGCGTCTGCCGCTGCGACGGAGAACCTGACTGGTCGGTGGCTGTGGAGGCGGTGACCGTCGGTCGGTCAACTCGTCCGCAAAACGAACAGTGCGCGGTGGGCGGGTCGGCGCGGCCTGACTGGGCGGCGCGGACGGACACGGCGGTGTGTACTCGGACACGAGCGGGCGGAATGGGCGCAGGAAACGGCGGTTGCGCCAATTTATGCGGCCACTGGGGAGCTTAACTAAGAAGTCACGCCGTCGGCCTACACCTACGACAGTGCCTCGCCGATCCCATAATCCGGTCGAGGGGTCCTGAAGGGACACGTGGGTCCCAACGCGCAGGTTGGGCAGTGGCATGACCGCTCGGTCATAGCGGTCACGGGCCGCTTGCCGGAATGAGTCGGCGTGGGCGTCACAATCGTTAGCGGCTCGCTGCCACTCAGGTGCGAAGGCACGGTGGTGAATGGGGACCGCTGAGCGCAGAGGACGGCCGTAAAGGATTTGAGCGGGTGACCGGTGGTCCGCTCGCGGGGTGTTGGGAAGCTCTAGCAGCCCGCGAGCGAACGCATCACAGTCAAGGTCCCCCGCTACGGCCACTTTCTGCACCAGTCTCTTCACCAGTTTGACGGCCGCCTCAGCGTCGCCATTGGACTGGGGGTAGTGCGGGGCAGACATGCGATGTGTTACGCCCCAGCACCGCAGGAAGTCTCTGGTGAGATGAGCAGTGTACTGCGGGCCACCGTCGCTGCGTAGCACACAGGGAACACCGGTGGAGGCGAAGATTTCTCGCAGGTGCCGGATCAGAGCCCGGGCGGTGGCGTCGCCGGTGCAGTGCACAACTGCGGGCCACAGACTGGCGTGCGCGGCGCTGTGTGCGTTTGATTCATTGGTGCGTGTCGTGCAGGCGCTGCAGAGTATCTGCTCTGAGGCTTCTGGGGATGACCATACGAGGGCCACATACCAGGATGCCGTCGTCAACGGCCAGGCGATCTCGCACGCCCCAGTATGGCCTCAGGGCAGCGGGCAGGTCACGTCTCTGATCAGGGAAGCCGATTGTCACGGCCTCGCACAACGCTATGTACTCGGCGTCGGCGCGGGCGGCGTCGCGGACGCGGGTCAGCTTGGCATCCTCGATGGGAGACACCCGGGCTCCGTCTGGATCCAGCTGGATCACTGAGCGCGCGACGAGGCTGTGGAGCTGATGAGTCACGTAATCTTCGGCTTCCTCGTCGTCTGGTGTGGGGTCATTCACGGGGGCTCTGGAGAGAGCATCTGGGATACAGTGATGCTTGCCAGACTGCCAGATGATCGTGAAGCTATACGCCAGGAGCTTCATGCGGAGGCGTCGCAGTCGGGGATTGTCGATCTCCGGCAGATATTTCTGGTTGAGGATGGGCACCAGCGGGCGGTGGTCGATTATAACGTCGAATGACGGGAGGCCTGCCAAAAACAGGTGGCACTTGCGTACGGCCCAGGTCACAGCGAAGAGCTCCAGCTCGATGACGACGTATCGTGATTCCGTGGCTGACAGGAATCGTGAGCCGCATTGCACCAGCCGCCACTGTTCGTCGTGACGTTGGAGAAGGACGTATCCAAGGCCGTGCAACCGAGAGGCGTCAGTCTGCAAGGCGGTGGGTCGTCGCGGGTCAAAGTACGCGAGCACTGGGGGTGAGACGAGCGTCCTTTTCACTGCCTCGAAGGCCTGAGTGTGAGCCTCGGTCCATACCCATATGTTATGGGGCCGCAGCAGGTCACGCAGCGGCTCGGCTGCCAGCGCAGTGTCAGACGAGAAGGCACCCAGTTGGTTCACGAGTCCCATGAAACTGCGCAGATCTGTGAGATTGGCAGGTGTGGGGAACTCAGCGATGGCCTTTACCTTCCGCTGGTCGACTGTGTAGCCGTCGGCAGTCACATCGTAGCCACAGTAGCTAACCGACGGCACGGCAAACACCAGTTTACCGGGGTGGAGCGTGATGCCAGCTGCGTCACACCGCTCCAAGATTTGGATCACGTGTTGCAGGTGCGGTGCATACTGGCAGTCGTGTGCCAGCACGTCGTCAACGATTTTACACGTACGACTGATGCCGGAGAGGGCTTGGTCACCTCGTCGGTTATATTCGTCTCCGCTCGCGGAGAGACCTTGAGGCAGTCGTAGCATGCGGAACCGGCCCCACAGGGTAATGAAGCAGGTGAGGTCCTGGTCACGACGGTCTAGTGGCACCTGGAAGTAACCCGATCGGGCGTCCAGCTTCATGAAGTAACGCGCCCCGACACCGATGGTCCAGACCGTCTCCTGCGGTGTGCACACTGGGTGGGCGCCACGCCGAACGCACTTGTTCAAGCGAGTGAGGTCGACAGTCAGACGCACTGCTGAACCATGGCGGCCCGCAGGATCTGCGTGTCTCGCTACTGGGACGATGGGGTGGCACCAATCTGTGGGATAATCCACGGGAGCGATAACACCCTGCTCCAGAAGCTAGTCCAACTGCTGACGGATATCATCCTGCCACGCGAAGGGGATGGGCCGAGCTGCTGTGATAACATGTGGACGGGCGTGGTCCATCAGCTCGATGTGTGCCGGGCCACCAGTCATTTCACGAAGAGGCGGAGCCGTGCTGAAGACGCGTGGAAATGCTTCTTTGAGCTCCTCCAGGTAAGCTGCTCGTTTCTGCCGGGAAGGCTCCCCAAAAGCCGGGTCTCAGGTCGGGAGCGGCCCACGAACAGAACAGGTTACTGGATCATCTGACTTGTGCACCAGTGTCTGGTTCGTGACACTGCACAGTCCCATAGCACTGGAGCTCGTGGCCACCAGCTGCATACAGCTTGTCCGCGGGCGGAGACAAACGACTTAAGTCGACGTTCAGGTCGGCAGCCTGCGCCACACCAATGCAGGAATTTTCCGCTCCGGTGTCGGGTGTCCAGAGCGTTGAGCCGGCACCATTATGGTGGGTCATAAACAGCCTGATCCTGGGAGAGCGGCGGGACGACAGGCCGTAAACACGGATGTCGGACACGTTCGCACGATGCTGGCCCGAGTCCCTTTGTCTGGAGCTGTTGCGCTGTGCTGGAGCTGTTCCAGATGTCGGCCACGTTGACGACACCTTGCCCGAAAATGGGCGCAACGGTGACACAGGTGACACGTGGCCGTCCGGGCAGGGCATGGCTGCCCGTCGGCGTGCGGGCAGCGACCGCAGGCGGGACACCTGTCCAGCGTCGGATGCGAGTCTGTCCGACGGGTGTTTGAGCCGCTTGGATCCCTTCGACGAGTGCCTGGGCGGCTGGAGTCTGACTGACGGGCACGAGCAGTCCTGTTCCGACGATATGCGGACACAGGTTGGACGTGGCCGTTTGTCATGGCAGCCGAGTTCTGACGGGCGTATTCTTGCGCACGGCAGATGTGGACTGCTGACTGCAGGGTGAGACCACTTTCGCTCAGAAGCGCACGCAGGGTGTCCTCATCTCGGATCCCAGTGACGATGGGATCACGAAGCTGTGAGTCTGTGCAATGCGGACAGAAGTCGCAAAACTGGGCGATTTCGCGCAAAGCCATCAGAAACTCATAAAATGTCTCACCGTCCGCTTGCTGACGGCGGAAGAATTCTTGCCGGTCCAGGATAACGTTACGCTGCCGACGCAGATGGCGCTCCAAGCCCCGGATAATGGTCTGGACGTCGAACGTGGAGACGTCAATATCCAGGCCGTGACGGAGGGTTCGCGTCCACTGGTCGTCGAGCAGGGCGACGAGGGCGGCGGTTTGACTCGCCGGCGGGAGGTCATACAGACCGGTGAGATGGCGTATCCCTCGAATTTGTCCCGCCAAGAGGCGAACTCGCGCAGGCTGGCACCTTCCATCAGCCTGGGAGCAGGCGTGGCTGTCGCACTCAGCCGTCTCGTGCCGCGGGTGGCTGAACCAGGGTCAGTACCGGTGGCATCGGTGCGGTCGGCAGCGGAGTCGGTCAGCGTGCTGTGCTGCGGTCTGGTCTGGGTGGCTGATTCGGCCAGCGCCAGAAGCCGTTCCTCTCTCCTGGCGGATGCTGTGGCTTGCTCCGTAAGCAGATCCGTCAGGCGGGAGAGGGTTTCGGTGAGAGCGTCCGGATGCATATTACCGACGCGCCATGTGGTGGTGCACGCTTAGTCCTCACTGTCTCTTGCGATACACTGGTAGATCACGGTCTCTACATATTCACTGTCCACGGCTCGACTATACACGCTGTTACTTCTGGCCTTGCCCTGACGCGACTGGGCCCTGCCAGGGCGAACAGTCCGAAATGGGTCCCGCGTCCGTGGTGCCATATAACCATAAACCACGGCCCGCACTCGGCACATGCGACACACGCACAACAATTTCAGCTTTTCTTGGCGCCTTTTGTTGAGTACTCCTTGGAGATACTGGATCAGTTTCTTAACGTTGGTGACAAGGACAGATTCAGGAATATTAATAATCGGGTTGAGGGCACATCTCCCCGGAAGGGCGCCGTCCGCGGAATGGCTCCTTGATCCGGGAGGGGAGTTAGTGAGTGGGTGCAATGGAGCATACTGAACAAGTACCTCTTCGCCTCAAGGGGACATCTTTTCCTCTGAAAATGGCGTCTTTGGCTGAAAATCCGTTCACCGGGAAGATGTGGGGGACGGAGGGAGTGCACTCCCCAGTGAACGTGTCGACAGCGGGCCGCTGTCTGCTTGGGAGTGAAATGTCAGCCCATGCCGACATGCAACTGATATCTAGCCGACATGTATTCAACGTGGGGCCGATGTCGGAAAGATGGCAGGGTACTCTGGACGTCACCGGCCCGTTGTCGGTCAGTGAGTGAAATGTCGAATACCGACACAAAGTCGACTGACCGCTATAAAGACCCGACATATGCTGTTATTCCAGGTTAGTTTTCTGATATCAGACCGAGAGCGGCTCGGTGTCGGCATGCCGCTTACGAGATGCAAACCTCGCCCCGACACATTTCGACAGCAAGCTAACATTCGTATGTTTACTGGGTCGAGTATTGAAAAGGACGCTTTTCTGACAGGAGGGGTGCTACGCATCAATGGGAGGGGTACACATTAGGTTGGTCCGGTTTGCACACTTTTTCCCAAAATCGATAGCAGCTACCCTTCATGTTATGCATTTTGGGCCGCTGAACACGATGGAAGGATCAGAAATGCAAATTTCTCACATCTTCTAATGGCCCCGGCCACTTGAAGATTTTGGCTGGGACCAAATTTTGTACATTTCTGCATCTCATAAACAGACTAGTCGGTAAATGAGTCCGCTTGAGCATTACATCGTCGAGGCAATTCATTTCCGATCATTTGCCACCATTTCCAAGATTCTAGCTGTCTTATTACCTCAGATTTCGCCTTCTGAAGTATGGAAGGTTCGAGCGGTTCCCTGGGCTGAGGGCATTTGGCATTTTTCCCGTTATAAGGCATTTGGAAGGCAGCCGGGCTCGCTATGCCTGCCATCTGTTGGCACCCCAGGGAACCGCTCGAACCTTCCGTACTTCAGAAGGCGAAATATGAGGTAATATGGCCGCCAGAATCTTGGAAATGGTGACAAATGATCGGAAATGAATTGCCTCGACGATGTAAGGCTCAAGCGGACTCATTTACCCGCTAGTCTGTTTATGAGATGCAGAAATGTCCAAAATTTGGTCCCAGCCAAAATCTTCAAGTGGCCAGGGCCATTAAAAGATGTGAGAAATTTGCATTTCTGATGCTTCCATTGTGTTCAGCGGCCAAAAAATGCATCAAATGATGGGTAGCTGCTATCGATTTTGGCAAAAAGTGTGCAAACCTAGTACACATGATCACAGTCACCCCCTGTATCCACCCCTGGCTTGAAGACCTCTCGAAGCTGGAGGGCTCCTAGTATAGCTCATGGGTAAGTGCCAATTTGATGGAGGAATTCCGGGAGTTCAGAGTTCTGGTTTGAAATAGGATGGACCTCTGTGAACTGGAGAAACCCCTTGAAGCTAAAAGGGTCCACTTAGCTGTTAGGATATATATAGCTGTATGGGCCCCTTGCGGCTCAATTGCCCCTACATGTGCTAGATAGTCTATGGAATTGTTTGAGCTCCTGCAGTTCTAGAGGGCCCTGGGAGCTGGGGAACTCTGAGAAGTATGGGAACTTATGGGACCTCCAGGAATTAGTGAGCCCCTAAATGCTGGAGGAGTCTTTACAGCTTTAGAAGGTCCATTGCAGCGGTATCACTTCGAAATTGGGAGGGGGGATAAACTCCGGACGCGGTAAGTTTGAACCGTATAGACCCCCCCACCCGAAAAAAAATCCTTGGATTTCAGCTACTTCTTTTTCAAAGTCATTTTCAAACGCTTGAATTCAATGTTTAGTTAATTTAATTTCTCAGATTTACCATTGTTAAAATGATATTTAGAGGACTAAAAGTTCCACCAAAATCCGCAAGTGTCACTACTTATCATTACTTATGAACATCCAGCTTTATGTCGCATGTGCTGGACTCGATTTTATGATCACCATAGAGCAATGCTGTATGTTAACCAGCGCCGTCTTTCCTGTCAAATCCTCACACCCAGTCTCGGGGGCGGTTGAAGACCCCTCTAAAATCCAAACTAAGCATAGCACGAAAACGAAAAGAGAGCCACCGGGGAAAGCGCGCCAAGTGGGGGGAGCCCCCCCCCCCCCCCCACTTCCCCCTTACCCTAAAAGTTACGCTTTCACGTGACGGGGACCAGCTCGGATTGCCAGCTTTCGTTTCACAACCTTTTTTATCTTTTTGAGTTCCTTTTTGGGGGTTTTATAAAAAAAAAAAAAAAATAATTTATTTGGAAAAAGAAAAGGAAAAGTGACGGCCACCTAATTATTTTCCCCCAAACCACCCAAAAAAAAAAAAAATTTTTTTTTTTAATTTTTAAATTTTTTTTTTAATTTTTTTTTTTTTTTTCTTTCCAAAGTGCGAGAAAAAACCTAGAAAAGTTATTTAAACTCAAAAAACCTAAATAAAAAAAATACTTTATTAAAACCTATTTGAAATACAAAAAAATAAAAAATAAAAAAAAATAAAAAAAAAAAAAAAAAACATTTTATGTTTTTAAATTTTTAAAAATTAAAAAAAAATAAAAAATCTTTAAACCTTAAACCCCGATAAACATTAAAAATTTTAAACAACTCCTTGATTCACTACACCCTGACCAACTAAAAAAAAATTTTTTAAAAAGCAATTAAATTAAAAAAAAAAAAGCATTAAATGGGGCCCCCCCCCCCCGGTCCTCCGCCCCCCCCCGCAAAACCGGAAGGGGGGGGGAGACCCCCCCGAGGGGTTTAAACACCGCCCTGGAGGAGGGAGGGAGAGAAATCCAACCCCCCCCCCCCTTCCATTTAAAACCCCAAACTCTATAGTGGAAACGGGCAAAACCTTAATTACCGACCTTAAAAGGAAAGGAGAAGTGTTTAAATTAAAAAAAGAAAAAAAAAAAAAAACCACGTCCGTGAAGTTGGCAGGAGTTCGATATTCACATTCAGCAGAATTAGACGACCCCTTCGATTTCGCCCAAACTCGGTGAGACGGTAGTACCAAGGTCCCTGACCCACCATGCAGACGCATTCCACGGGGCATCGAATGGTTTGACCGCCAGAGGTCAACATAGGTCAACAATCAAATAATGCCGGAATGCCTAGGATATATAGCGCATTCGATTCGCAACGACACGCTGATTCCGACACTGCTATTATTTACTCCGTAGCACAAACGGTTAATGAGTTATAACCAATTATGTACCTATATTACTCACAGCATTGCTTCCCACACATTCCCATGCATTATTCACTTTCCCATTCAGGAAATGTGTATGCAATACACATAGTCGTAACGCCAATAACGTGGGCAGTCCAGCGGTGGCACTAGAATCATTGGCGTCCGATTAATTCCGGAGATATATCAAAATATGTCCCGATAAAATCAGTTTTCGACCTAATGGTTAATTTCCCATAGGGTTTAGCATGGGACCCGGCGGAACTGGAAATCGCGACCCCTTCAATTTCTTTTAAAATCGCTACAAACATATGTGGTGCAAAAACACGTCGACAACTCACGCCGTTTCCCGGGGCATCGAAAGATGTGACCTACAGAGGTCAACGAGTTCCAGTTCGATATTCGACTTTGACCTATATGTGAGGATGGAGCATGTGACTGTCATTACTTGGCATGCTCAAGTCGTAGTGGAAGAAAGCAAATTAAATACGCTTCAAATCTAAATCGAAATTGAAACGTTCAATGAGATATGTGACCTTGGCAGGTCAGAGGTCATGTCAGGTCAAGCCGTTCACATGATGGAATATGTACAAAAGACACAACGTTTTAACACCAGTAACATGGACAGTCCAACGGTGGCACTAGAATCATTGGCGTCCGATTAATTCCGGAGATATATCAAAATATGTCCCGATAAAATCAGTTTTCGACCTAATGGTTAATTTCCCATAGGGTTTAGCATGGGACCCGGCGGAACTGGAAATCGCGACCCCTTCAATTTCTTTTAAAATCGCTACAAACATATGTGGTGCAAAAACACGTCGACAACTCACGCCGTTTCCCGGGGCATCGAAAGATGTGACCTACAGAGGTCAACGAGTTCCAGTTCGATATTCGACTTTGACCTATATGTGAGGATGGAGCATGTGACTGTCATTACTTGGCATGCTCAAGTCGTAGTGGAAGAAAGCAAATTAAATACGCTTCAAATCTAAATCGAAATTGAAACGTTCAATGAGATATGTGACCTTGGCAGGTCACAGGTCATGTCAGGTCAAGCCGTTCACATGATGGAATATGTACAAAAGACAGCAACGTTTTAACACCAGTAACATGGACAGTCCAACGGTGGCACTAGAATCATTGGCGTCCGATTAATTCCGGAGATATATCAAAATATGTCCCGATAAAATCAGTTTTCGACCTAATGGTTAATTTCCCATAGGGTTTAGCATGGGACCCGGCGGAACTGGAAATCGCGACCCCTTCAATTTCTTTTAAAATCGCTACAAACATATGTGGTGCAAAAACACGTCGACAACTCACGCCGTTTCCCGGGGCATCGAAAGATGTGACCTACAGAGGTCAACGAGTTCCAGTTCGATATTCGACTTTGACCTATATGTGAGGATGGAGCATGTGACTGTCATTACTTGGCATGCTCAAGTCGTAATGGAAGAAAGCAAATTAAATACGCTTCAAATCTAAATCGAAATTGAAACGTTCAATGAGATATGTGACCTTGGCAGGTCACAGGTCATGTCAGGTCAAGCCGTTCACATGATGGAATATGTACAAAAGACAGCAACGTTTTAACGCCAGTAACATGGACAGTTCAACGGTGGCACTAGAATCATTGGCGTCCGATTAATTCCGGAGATATATCAAAATATGTCCCGATAAAATCAGTTTTCGACCTAATGGTTAATTTCCCATAGGGTTTAGCATGGGACCCGGCGGAACTGGAAATCGCGACCCCTTCAATTTCTTTTAAAATCGCTACGAACATATGTGGTGCAAAAACACGTCGACAACTCACGCCGTTTCCCGGGGCATCGAAAGATGTGACCTACAGAGGTCAACGAGTTCCAGTTCGATATTCGACTTTGACCTATATGTGAGGATGGAGCATGTGACTGTCATTACTTGGCATGCTCAAGTCGTAATGGAAGAAAGCAAATTAAATACGCTTCAAATCTAACTCGAACTTGAAACGTTCAATGAGACATGTGACCTTGGCAGGTCACAGGTCATGTCAGGTCAAGCCGTTCACATGATGGAATATGTACAAAAGAAACAACGTTTTAACACCAGTAACATGGACAGTCCAACGGTGGCACTAGAATCATTGACGTCCGTTTAATTCCGGAGATATGTCATTTATATATATATATATATATATATATATATATATATATATATATATATATATATATATATATAGATTGTTTCGCTTAATGCTCCAATTGCTGGGCCAATAAAGTAATGTCTACATGGCAAAAGTTCGCGTGGTAGCTGCTTCGATTGCAGCGATCGCACGTCAGTTACAACTTACGACAGACATATAATGATATTCGTAATGGTGTATTCATTCTGACTGGGTTTGTTATTCATATTCGCATTGACACGGGCACTGGTTGACATCGGTCACGCCCGCACAGCGCAGCAGCAGCAGATGTCAGTGCAGTTAGATGAATATCACTTATGGACACACGAACAAGGCATTCACCACTGGCGCGGTTGCCGGCTACGCCACTCAATCACGCACCAATCGGACTCCTTCCACGCCGGCCACCACAATCGCACAGCCCTGGAGTCCGCGGGCGCACAGCTGGCTTCACGTGGAAATCTTGTTGGGCTTGATGAGCTCGATCAGCTTCTTGTTGATGTCTGCGCAGATCTGGAGCGACTGGTCGCGGATCGGCTCGTACTCGGCCAGTGCTCGCCGGTCGGCCACCGTCTTGCGCATCTGGAAGTTGTTACCGTTGCCGGTAGCTAACTTACGCTCCAGCGTCGTTAGCTTCGCGAAGGTCTCATCGCTCTGCCGGGCACACATGGATACGGTCAGCAGCGCCGCGTCACCGAATCGGCAATGAAGTGTGTGTCCAGTGGCCACGAGGCGACATAGACACCGCCTTCACGCCGTCTCGGTGCGGCACATAATGTTGATGTGCTGCGCACACGCTGCGCACAACCAGTAAGAACGCCGGGTAGAACAAACGTCCCCGAATTTATCAGCGATGTGATTGTTGAAATTCCCTCGAGATACGACACAAAATATTGCACCAGATTGTGCATAGAAAGTATGCATACAAATCAATAGATCGCGGAAAAGTATGATGCCCAATGCTACTAAAGTATATTTGTTAACTTGTACATAGACACCTGTTGGGTCTCAAGCCGCGCAAATGTCACAGGCGGCTGGCACCAAGTAAGAGGGTCAGACACAGCCCTGGTCTATCAACTGCAGGCGTTGGCTGGCTGTACACAGGCCCAGTGCGGGAAGGTGCTCGCAATGTCCTTACAAGACCGGGCAACGCGAGCGGGACTGCAGCAACGACGACCCATCAGCCAGTGCCGTCAAACGCGAGCGAACGGCACTGCAACTGCTATGAGTCCGGCGTTTGGCGGCACTGGCATGAGCTGGTGATGAGCCAGTTGTGTTCGGTGAGAGTCCTCGGGATGTCGCAGAGCCCTCGTACCTCGTCCCTACCCAATACTGCAGAGCCCTGCTCAGCACCGTCCACTTGCCCGTCTCGAACATGTGCTGGAAGCAGCCAGCCGTATCGACCCGGAGGTTTGACTTTTTAGCGTGCTGTTTGTCTGGCGATATCGAACGGGGCCAGCTCTGTGACCGGAATCAGCTTGTCCATGATATCACGAACTTTGCGCTCGTTCGCAGTTCGCCAGCCGGGCACACTTTCGCTGAGGGCGCGCACCCGGGTGTTGCGTGTTCAGCAGGACAGCATCGAGCTCAGGTCGGCGGGCAGGTCTGCCGCCTGGCCTTCGGCAGTTTGCGCTGCAGCCGCACGCAGACGCATACCGCGTCTGATTCCTCTACGGCGCCGTGGCCCAGACGAAGGCGACAGGCGAGCCTGGTTTGCCACATTCGTTCGGCGCAACGACTAGCGATCGCCCGAAACAGACTAGCATGCACCAGTCACGGGTGACTGATGATTCGGTGGAGAGTGCACGCATGTTCGTCCGCTCCAGTTGAGCTCACCACAGCCAAGCTCACATGGTTCGTTTTCTGCGATACGCATTCAGATGCAACCATCTCAACGCAGTGTAAAATAATTGACCATGTGACCTGGAAATTCACAGTTAATGGAGTTGTGCTATTTCATCCTTGCCTTAGGTTTTTACCATTTTGCCACATGTGTGGACAGTCGTTATACACACGACTACTAAATAATGTAAAATGCATGTGACTGAAGTGAAGGGTATCCCCCTTTTTAATCCTTAAGTGACGATCCTTTATTTTCTTCAAATCTTCCACTATTCCCAAGGAACTTCTTTCTTCATCCGCACAGTTAATGGTGAAATAATTTTAGGACACTGTCTCAACGTATGCAAATGTAATGCTCATACTGTGTGACCTGATCGGGACCAGTGATACCCAACCAATGGGCCTACACCAACCCGAAGACAACAAGCAACAAGTAAATAAGTACAATCTCCGACTTATCATGCACCATGTGATATTTGGAGGGCAATGCGTCTTGGCCACATCTTACCAGGTTAAGCCGGACGATTTTCATCCCGCCCTCCATCGCAAAGAACTCGGCATATCACAAACGTTAAGCTCTGAACTTTATATCATTACGCTGTCGTATTAACCTGAGACCCGCCGTTCTGGTTATATCTAGCGGCCATATCCATACCACTTTCGTCATGCATTACCATCCCGTAAGCGTCTATTGGCGCTAAATGATCTACCATGGTCAATGCGCCCTAAAACCCTAATCACACACACCGTAAGCTTCCACTGATATCTGCAGACAGGCAATGGTCTGCCGCACTGCACTCAGTGTTCACATTCTGTCCAAGAATGAGATCGCAATATTACAATACAATGCAGCATAAGATAAGTCATAACACTTTGAGTCATGCACAATAAACATGGTCTAAGAAAGTGACATTGTCGCCATTTAAATATAAGAATATGTAGTCAATGCGGTGGCCGCCGACGTCGACGCTGCGCCTAGTGAGGCGGGCTTTGCCTCGTCTCGGTAAGCAGGACGAGGAGTCCGGTGCTCACCCTCAGATGCACTCAGCTCCTCGGACGACACCGAGCTTCTGCGAAAACACGACAAATTATCTCGATATTTTTGTCTTATTTTACGTCACATAGATTTATGGTATAAGAGCAAAACAATCCTTTAATGGCTTATTCAGTCCCGTTTGGCTCCAATTCAATTTGTTGCAAACTATTGCGGGCAAGGACTTAAGCCAAGGGAGTTAAAATTGAACCATAGTGCAATAAATATGCAAGTGAAGCCACCCTGCCAATCTCCCCTGTAATGTCTTTTAATCTATAGGAAGTGGCTTCGGAAGCTAATTAGGCAGAACTGTGGTGTATAGATGACAATTCAGCACAGCTAGAGATGCAGAAATAATATGCTAATCGATCACATTTTGCTCGGGCAAATAATATGAAGCGCTTTCATGAAGGATTATTGCGCGAAATACTTCACAACATTTTTAAACATTCTCAGCATATACTAAAAGCTAAAAATGATTGCTTCAGACAACCTTACCAACAATCAATAAGTGAAAACGCATTCGCTGCATTCAGGAAATACTTGCAGGTGGAAATCTTCAATGAGATCAATTCAAACAATGAATGCCTAACCTGCAGGATATGTCCGGCATATGATGGACAGATGTTCAGCAAATCCTGCAAAATATTGGTTGTTTTGAAGATGGTTTATTTACCATTTCTGAATGGTAATATTTTATGAGCACTAAGAATTCCTTTTTGGTTATTATCATGACTACATTCCCCTAAGGCAACCAATTGTTTGTCAGAATATTGTAGTATACACTAACATGTTCTTAATGTTGTGAAACATTTCGCGCGATACTCCTTCGTGAAACGCCTAATAGCTATATTGCATCTTGTTATACATAAAAATAGCTTTCCAAACAGTTGCAGATGGATAACGATGCAACAAGAATGACATCTCACAAGTTGGCCGGTCAACTCCGACTGACTGCAGATATGAATGAATGGAATTGTGCGATATCGTCTTGAATAACACTGCATATTTATAGGCATGGGTCACGAATCAGTACCCTGAAATCGGATGGTTTGTCAAATAAAATAAAATAAAAAAGCATTTATGATGCTTCTTAAAACTCATACATCTTTCAATGTCTAGTTATTATTGATTTCATGCCTATTGGTTTTTCACTATGCAGGGCGACGTAATTGTCAACTGCATAACTATCGGTACCCCGTGCGTTTTTGGCACCATGGAACACATAAGGAACCAAAACTTTGATAGCTATTGGACATGAAGTAAAAAATCATGTTTTCATTGAGCTTCATCAACAAAAATGTGAGCTATCACCGATAAGTGCACTAACCAGCCCTTCACGTCTGAACACGCATGACCGTAATGATTGTATATAATTAGCAATTGCAAATGCATTCTACATTCTGCGAATTATCTGTTATATTACCCACATCATTTTGAGTATACAAAAATATTTATGAGAACTTGCAAGCCTAAACAAATTATATGCACCCTGTTTAATCAATAATGTCATGTCATCGCAATAAACCATCAGGGTGTCTTACAGGCAATTGTGTTTAAAGAATAAAACACGACTTTCAATGCACCAGGAGGTAATTAGTTTATATTCAAGATCAACGATAAAACGGTTATATTAGGGGGTTGGTATAGCTCAGTTGGTTAGAGCGTCTGTCTCACGTGACAGGGGTCATGGGTTCGAGTCGCTCTGCCGGCCAAGGAGCTTCTCCCTCGCGGTCATGGCGTTACAGTTGCCGACGTCAAATAACCATAGCAGTTGAAAGCGTCGTTAAATAACAAAATAATTATTCGAAATGGTTATATTACAGGACTAGACATTTCTTGACCGGGGCCACCTTCACTCCTGACGATGGCTCCTGGCCGAAACGTTGAGTCCTGTAATATAATATGATAATAGTTTATTGAACCTCATGTATCTCCTGGTGTATTGAATATTGTATTTCATTCATTACACAAAATGTATAAAACCTAGGAGCATCTAAGAGCCATTCATCACGGTTTCAAACAATCTTGCCGGTTATAGTTACTAAGGAATGTAATCAATAGTTTTTTTGGGCTCTCGGTCGACCGAAAGCCATGCAGCCCAGACGGGGTAAGCTACTTCTGGTCAATTTGACCAGGCAAGATTTGGGCTTCCGGCTAATGCTCTCTGGCGTAAATGCAAGGGGATTGAAAAGGTTAAGGCCGCAAAAAACAACAGAGAAGTGCCAGACGAATTGTGATTATTTTGTTATCATTTCAATCAGCTCCAACATACCTTTTTTCATTATTGTGGATGCACACATGTAGATTAAGCAATACATTTCATTGGGGAAAGCTACAGAACTCTACAACGAGGACATAATTAATGACACTTGTAGCAGACTTACAGCATAGCCAGGTAGCTCTGCACCGTTACGTTCAGCTTCCTGATCCGCTTGATCGGTGGGACTACTCGCTTCGGGCTGAAGTTCTGCATAGCGGTGAGCGGCAGGAACACGGCCCAGTCGGCCGTTTGCGTCTATGGACATACAAGTTATGTCAGGCACACAATAACCAAAATTGTCGCATATCATGTTGTTTGACTACTTAAAATGGTTCTCAAATAATCATAGGCTTGCTAACATGATGCATGCAATAGATTGTAAGTTAACTAGCCTTGATTACACTTCAAAGGGATATAATAAATTCGAACGCCAGCTTGATGTATATATAAATATACACACACACACACATATATATATATATATATATATATATATATATATATATATATATATATATATATATATATATATATGTATATATATATATATATTAATGCGCATACATTGACAGCACATTTTCCATTGAGCATTTCTTGTTACAGACCATCTGTGTAAAGAAAGCATACTACCTTCAATATACCAGGAGGTGCTGAGTTGACATCAAAAGTAACGTTAAAGATTATACTTTATTACTCAACGTTTCGGCCAGGGGCCATCGTGATCTGATCCACTAAGCCTCTAATATTATGTAAATACCATCGGATGTGTATGTGTGATATCGGAAATACCAACTGAAAGCTTTCGAAAGCTACGTATATACATTCGATGGTGTTTACATAATTTTAGAGACTTAGTAGATCAGACACTACATAGTAACATTAGCGGAGTTCCGACAGTTTGTATGATATACAAATGCAGTACAATGTGACTGAGTACTTCACTTCTAAGGCGCAAGTAACACATACACAGCACTTTTTTGAAGCAATATTGTATTTATTTCAAACACTCCATCTTTGGCATTCCTCACAGGTGGTTAGAACAGCTTGCCGTAGTTATATATACCCAGACTATAACAATCTGCTTCAACAACAACTTCTGTCTCACAATCCTTGGCTAAAGCATTGTGAATGGGATAATGGACAGTATGAGGCGTTTTCACGAATGATGATTGTGCCAAATGTTTCAAACATATTAAATATTTCGATGAATATTAAAGTATTCCGAAAAAGTATTTCACTGCTTTTGGGAAAACAAATTATAATAATAAATAGCACGGACTTTTTGGCACTCCCGCTTCCATAGTCTACCTACCGTCTCGTCGGCAGCCGCTTCCATAGTCTACCTACCGTCTCGTCGGCAGCCGCTTCCATAGTCTACCTACCGTCTCGTCGGCAGCCGCTTCCATAGTCTACCTACCGTCTCGTCGGCAGCCGCTTCCATAGTCTACCTACCGTCTCGTCGGCAGCCGCTTCCATAGTCTACCTACCGTCTCGTCGGCAGCCGGTTCCATAGTCTACCTACCGTCTCGTCGGCAGCCGCTTAGAAAATGCTTTTAGCAAGGAATATGCAATATATAATATTTGAGCTGGCAATATGTTGCAGGAATTCCCAAATAGTTCAGTTTAGTCCAGAATAGTCCAGAAATATCATAATGGTTACGTATTCATTGTTTGCAATTATCCCATTTATTATTTACACCTATTTACATTTCCTAAGTACAGTCAATGCGTTTTTAACTATTGATTGCCATTAAAATTACCTGAAGCAATCGTGTTTAACTTTTGGTATGTTCTGAAATGTTCTCAAATAATTTAAACCACTTCGAGCAATAATCCTTCGTGAAACGCCGATTATGTCATTTCATTTTGGCTATCTGAAAAATGTCTTACGTTCTCCATTGTCGTTCGGACTTCCGTCCGGTAAGCCTGGAAGAAGGTCAGTCGTTCTTCGACGTTGTCGCCTGGATGGCGAACGTCTCCCGCGCAGAGAGCGGCGGCGTGCAGACAGACGTGCAGGCCGCAGGACACGCTGTCATCCTGCCGCGGGATGTTATCGGGGACTACCAGCCGCCATCCCTGCCATGAGTCAGGTCGACGGCCCGCGTTGATCAGCGCTACCACGTCGGCCAGGACCCTGTCCGGTGGACTCCTCGGAGTCAGTGAGTCCACTAGCACGATTCGCTTTCTTCTGTAGGCGACGATGAACATGCTCCAGTGGCGGAGTCCTCCATACGCTTGCAGGTTGAAGGGCACCAGCCACAGATCGGACTTGTGAATGGCGTACTGAGTTTGCAGCTTGTCGGTCAGCGCTCGTGATAACGCCAACTTCCTCATCACGATCAGGGCGTGCACACTAAACACGATAGTTTTTGACGTCGCTTTACTTCCCACAGCAAGGAGGTAGGCGTCCATCACGGCATCATCCAGCATGCAACCGGGCTCTAGGGTAGTCATACTTTGGGCGTTCACGAGTGTGTTACCCACACGCACAATGCTTTTTTCTTGTACTGGTGGCGTCTTTGTTTGTGGTGGTGGTGTCTCACAGGGACCCGACAGGTGCTACGGGCGGCGTGCCTGGTCCGCGACCGGGTAGATGCGCCACCAGCCGGCCGCACGAGGCGAACACAGCCCGGAGTAATGACAGTCACATGCTCCATCCTCACATATAGGTCAAAGTCGAATATCGAACTGGAACTCGTTGACCTCTGTAGGTCACATCTTTCGATGCCCCGGGAAACGGCGTGAGTTGTCGACGTGTTTTTGCACCACATATGTTTGTAGCGATTTTAAAAGAAATTGAAGGGGTCGCGATTTCCCGTTCCGCCGGGTCCCATGCTAAACCCTATGGGAAATTAACCATGAGGTCGAAAACTGATTTTATCGGGACATGTTTTGATATATCTCCGGAATTAATCGGACGCCAATGATTCTAGTGCCACCGTTGAACTGTCCATGTTACTGGCGTTAAAACGTTGCTTCTTTTGTACTTATTCCATCATGTGAACGGCTTGACCTGACATGACCTGTACCTGCCAAGGTCACATGTCTCATTGAACGTTTCAAGTTCGGGTTAGATTTGAAGCGTATTTAATTTGCTTTCTTCCACTACGACTTGAGCATGCCAAGTAATGACAGTCACATGCTCCATCCTCACATATAGGTCAAAGTCGAATATCGAACTGGAACTCGTTGACCTCTGTAGGTCACATCTTTCGATGCCCCGGGAAACGGCGTGAGTTGTTGACGTGTTTTTACACCACATATGTTTGTAGCGATTTTAAAAGAAATTGAAGGGGTCGCGATTTCCAGTTCCGCCGGGTCCCATGCTAAACCCTATGGGAAATTAACCATTAGGTCGAAAACTGATTTTATCGGGACATATTTTGATATATCTCCGGAATTAATCGGACGCCAATGATTCTAGTGCCACCGTTGAACTGTCCATGTTACTGGCGTTAAAACGTTGCTTCTTTTGTACATATTCCATCATGTGAACGGCTTGACCTGACATGACCTCTGACCTGCCAAGGTCACATATCTCGTTGAACGTTTCAATTTCGATTTAGATTTGAAGCGTATTTAATTTGCTTTCTTCCACTACGACTTGAGTATGCCAAGTAATGACAGTCACATGCTCCATCCTCACATATAGGTCAAAGTCGAATATCGAACTGGAACTCGTTGACCTCTGTAGGTCACATCTTTCGATGCCCCGGGAAACGGCGTGAGTTGTCGACGTGTTTTTCCACCACATATGTTCGTAGCGATTTTAAAAGAAATTGAAGGGGTCGCGATTTCCCGTTCCGCCGGGTCCCATGCTAAACCCTATGGGAAATTAACCATTAGGTCGAAAACTGATTTTATCGGGACATATTTTGAAATATCTCCGGAATTAATCGGACGCCAATGATTCTAGTGCCACCGTTGAACTGTCCATGTTACTGGCGTTACAACGTTGCTTCTTTTGTACATATTCCATCATGTGAACGGCTTGACCTGACATGACCTCTGACCTGCCAAGGTCACATATCTCGTTGAACGTTTCAATTTCGATTTAGATTTGAAGCGTATTTAATTTGCTTTCTTCCACTACGACTTGAGTATGCCAAGTAATGAGAGTCACATGCTCCATCCTCACATATAGGTCAAAGTCGAATATCGAACTGGAACTCGTTGACCTCTGTAGGTCACATCTTTCGATGCCCCGGGAAACGGCGTGAGTTGTCGACGTGTTTTTCCACCACATATGTTCGTAGCGATTTTAAAAGAAATTGAAGGGGTCGCGATTTCCCGTTCCGCCGGGTCCATGCTAAACCCTATGGGAAATTAACCATTAGGTCGAAAACTGATTTTATCGGGACATATTTTGAAATATCTCCGGAATTAATCGGACGCCAATGATTCTAGTGCCACCGTTGAACTGTCCATGCTACTGGCGTTAAAACGTTGCTTCTTTTGTACATATTCCATCATGTGAACGGCTTGACCTGACATGACCTCTGACCTGCCAAGGTCACATATCTCATTGAACGTTTCAATTTCGATTTAGATTTGAAGCGTATTTAATTTTCTTTCTTCCACTACGACTTGAGCATGCCAAGTAATGACAGTCACATGCTCCATCCTCACATATAGGTCAAAGTCGAATATCGAACTGGAACTCGTTGACCTCTGTAGGTCACATCTTTCGATGCCCCGGGAAACGGCGTGAGTTGTCGACGTGTTTTTGCATCACATATGTTCGTAGCGATTTTAAAAGAAATTGAAGGGGTCGCGATTTCCAGTTCCGCCGGGTCCCATGCTAAACCCTATGGGAAATTAACCATTAGGTCGAAAACTGATTTTATCGGGACATATTTTGATATATCTCCGGAATTAATCGGACGCCAATGATTCTAGTGCCACCGTTGGACTGTCCATGTTACTGGTTTTAAAACGTTGTGTCTTTTGTACATATTCCATCATGTGAACGGCTTGACCTGACATGACCTCTGACCTGCCAAGGTCACATATCTCATTGAACGTTTCAATTTCGATTTAGATTTGAAGCGTATTTAATTTGCTTTCTTCCACTACGACTTGAGCATGCCAAGTAATGACAGTCACATGCTCCATCCTCACATATAGGTCAAAGTCGAATATCGAACTGGAACTCGTTGACCTCTGTAGGTCACATCTTTCGATGCCCCGGGAAACGGCGTGAGTTGTCGACGTGTTTTTGCACCACATATGTTTGTAGCGATTTTAAAAGAAATTGAAGGGGTCGCGATTTCCAGTTCCGCCGGGTCCCATGCTAAACCCTATGGGAAATTAACCATTAGGTCGAAAACTGATTTTATCGGGACATATTTTGATATATCTCCGGAATTAATCGGAAGCCAATGATTCTAGTGCCACCGCTGGACTGCCCACTTTATTGGCGTTACGACTATGTGTATTGCATACACATTTCCTGAATGGGAAAGTGAATAATGCATGGGAATGTGTGGGAAGCAATGCTGTGAGTAATATAGGTACATAATTGGTTATAACTCATTAACCGTTTGTGCTACGGAGTAAATAATAGCAGTGTCGGAATCAGCGTGTCGGTACGAATCGAATGCGCTATATATCCTAGGCATTCCGGCATTATTTGATTGTTGATCTATGTTGACCTCTGGCGGTCAAACCATTCGATGCCCCGTGGAATGCGTCTGCACGGTGCGTCAGGGACCTTGGTACTACCGTCTCACCGAGTTTGGGCGAAATCGAAGGGGTCGTCTATTTCTGCTGAATGTGAATATCGAACTCCTGCCAACTTCACGGACGTCCGAGAACCTTTCAAGTTAGGGGCCGTTAAAGTAAAAACAATTCGCAGCGCCAGACCACAAAAGTCGGCGCCGATGCGCTTCCCGTATATTGACAAAAGGGAACTGTTCTTGAAAACACTAGCGGCTTGTTTGATGCATTTTGTTATGCTGTGTAACTTAAAAGTCATGCTAGGTAGCCAATGTCAACTCAGGTCAAGTTCATGACTGGCTAATAGAACCAAACTTGGTCAACTGGAGTATTGTCAAAATGCAAATGACTGTCATGCGATTGTTGTCACTTTACATGTTACTTGCTACACATCCCGAAATCTACTGTTTGCCATTGTGTGCCTAAGAGTTTCCATACTTTATTCATGTATTTCGCTCCTTTCTTTGCGAAGCCGACTGTGCCGAACCGCCCAACTGAGCAGTCGGGTGGGCAACCCGGTTCCGGTAATTGGAGCAGGTAATGACTTGCTGAAGTGCTCATATATAGGTGACCTGAGGTCAAATGGCGGATCTGACATCTGTATTGCATCATTAGTAATGTCCAAAGTATCATTGATGCCAATTTTGAAGCATTTAAACACAATGACAGCAATCCATAACATTTGCAAGCCAATCCAAGCAAACACAGACAATTTTGCACTTTTGACCTCATTTGACCTTGAAGATATTGACCTAAGGTCATGACATTTTCGCAGCACAATAGAGTTCGCCATCGTGCCCATCCACCGTGCGAATTTCGTTGCTCTAGCCTCAGTAGGAGCCAAGATCTGACGGGGGTCGGAATCCGCCCCCCTCAGTGCGCGTAATTTTCCGAGGCCCTCCAGGGCGCGTGTTGCCCTCTTGTAGCATGAAAAACATAAAATTTTGGACAATGGTTTTATGGTAGCAAATATGAACATGCAATTACCCTTTCTATGCTTTGCTATTTTACGGGGACACATTTCGATGCAATGACAGGCAAAGCGGATAAAGCGTCTGGCATTGAGGGTATGTACTCCCTACATGGAAGGTGGCGTCCCTCAGGCTAGGACATAAAGACATAAAGACATAAAAGATGAGTGCAATTATGAGCCACAAGGGCCCTTCTTGGTTGCACTCTGTACACTGAACCAGTTGCCCACCAAATCTGTCAATCAGCCCTCCCTGTAATACTGAAAAGCAAGCCCTCTATTCTTATAATGATTCTCTATGCTGTTTTTAAAGATGTTCAATGTGCTGCTACTGACAATGTTTTCTGGCAGCTGGTTCCAGTGTTCTACTACCCTGTTGGTGAAGAAAGTTTGCCTTAACCTTGTTATGCTGTGGTTAACTTTAATTTTGAATTTATGACCTCTAATTGCATCATTTCTGTTCAATTCAAACATTTCCCCAAGGTATCCCCTCTACAGACCATGGACAAATTTAAAGACCTCGATGAGATCTCCTCTCAGCCTTCTATATCTAAGTGAAAACATACTCAATTTCTGCAATCTTTCCTCATATGCCAGGTTGCTTATGCGGTATGCCATTAACCATTTTGTAGCCCTCGTTTGTACTCTCTCTAAAAGCCAACAATCTTTTTCATAGCTAGGAGACCAAGCTTGGATGCAGCATTCCAAATGTGGCCTGACGTATGCACAGTAAAGCTTCCTGATCACTTCCTCACTTTTTTTTCTTTTTTTTTTAAATTTGATGCGAGTTGTTGCTGGGGTGGCTTGAGAAGCCAGGGTTCTATTGCTAAGCAGAGCTTGTTGCGTGAACCCTGGCCCCACCACCCGATCCATGAGCTCCAGTTCAACGGCAGAATTTAGACCGAAAGTTTAACGTGCCGCCAATGCACCGACACGGCCGCCTGGTAGGTCGTCCCCGGCCTTATCGGGCCAGCTGCCAACTGACACTCCCGGCCGGGGGCGAAATGGGAGCGCGCGAAGCGACTCGAACCATGTGTTGCCAATACAGGGGAGACCGGTGCAGGTCAGCGCTCTAACCAACTGAGCTACCAGGGCGGCTCAGGCGGCACTTCTGTATGATACATTCCTATTTATTGCCCCGAGCATTCTCAGTGCCTTCTTCCTGGCTTCCTTGGACTGTTCTGATGCCCCCAGTTCTGTGTTTAGAATAACACCTAAATCCTTCTCCTGTTGGGTCACTGATAGCACTTGGCCTCCCATCAAGTATGGAGCCTTCATATGCTGCTTACCTACATGCATGATTTTGCACTTACCAAAATTAAATTTCATGAAAGGGGCGCCACCTTCCTCATAAGGGACTCCTTTTCCTGATCTCATTTCATGAAATCAGGAAAAGGAGTCCCTCTGAAATACTTCAGCTGGATTATTTTTCATCCAGAGGCGTCCCTATAAGATAAAAAGGCACACCCTTGGAAGGAAAGGCGCCCCTTCGGGAAGGGCTGAGTGCATCCCGTGCCCTCCGATTTTGCAGCCAGAGGCGCCCCTCCAGGTGTTTTCCAGTGGCTCCGCT
Organism: Imbricaverruca yamaguchii; assembly: GCA_034440575.1. NCBI lineage: Eukaryota > Metazoa > Arthropoda > Thecostraca > Neoverrucidae > Imbricaverruca > Imbricaverruca yamaguchii. The sequence goes on from JAOTOL010000971.1 coordinate 89,992, forward strand.
TCAAATAAATGGCGCCTCTCCAGAGAAGTGCCCCTATGCCAATTCCTGGATCCACCCCTGATTACAACATTGCTCTCTCGCGTTTATGAACTCGCGCTAGTTATACAACTGTGCACATTCACGTGTGGCTTCTCTTGCAAATTTGACAACTTCCGTCGAACTATTAAGAGGAAAGCAGACAACTTGGTAAAAGGTTCTATGTTTTACATGTCCGGAACAGCAATGCGGCAGTGTAAATTAAAAACCAGCGATGAGAGCACCGTTCAAGCACGTTATGACGGATTTTTCTGGGAAACCCCTGGTCATTTAGGATACGACTGCTTGCTATCGCAACGGCTGCAAACAAAAATAGACTTGATCATCCAATTCCTGTTACACTCAATCATTGTAAGCACGCCGATCCTTCGACCCATTTGAAATTACTTCCATATCTCACCATTCTGATACCGTACGGCAAGCCACGTCGAATGCCACCCACATAATGTGAATTTGTGAAGTCACAGCCACGAAACGCGAGGATGTTGAAAAATTAAACTACCCTTTGACCTTGAGGCTCGATCCGACATGTCCCGGGTTGAAATCTTGCTCGAGAGTTGCCCACGGGCCATCTCTTGATACCAAGCATGGGTAGCGTTGGGAGAAAACGAAGAAACGTGGGGAGACCGATGAAATGAGTTGGATCTTTGACTTTCAAAATTAATGTGATTTCTGAACAGTTTGCTAGAGTACGATGCAGCATGTCGAACGACTCCACTTGATGAACATTGAAGACATAGCGACGAGGCGCGAGGACTTCAAACGATTTAAGCTAACCTTCGGTCTTGTGTTTCACATTGACCCCGTATTTAAATGTTACTTGAGGTACACTACGGGCTATTGCTTGGTACAAGATGTGGGTGGGTTAGGGCGAATAGAAAGTTCGGGGCTACCAAAGAAATTGGTTTGACCTTTGACCTTAGAAATTAGTTCAATTTTGCAACATTATACTATGGCACAAGCCACCTAGACTGACACCCACTTGATGCAATTGGAACCCATAGCGACGAATCGCGAGGACTTACAAAATTAAAACTAGCCTTTGACATTTAGGTTTGACCTTGACATATCCCGGTTTCAAAATGTTGTTCGAGGGTTCATCATAGCTGTCGCTTAATAGTGCATATGGGTAGGCTTGGGCGAAAACCACAAAAAAGTAAGGCGACCGAAGAAATCAGCTTGCACTTTGATCCGTCGAGATTATTTCGAAATATAAACTTTTTGACACTGCACAAGAAAACGCGAATGACAGCACGAATGACATCTATTGAATTGAAGCCAAAGCGATGAAACGCGAGGACATCGAATAACTCAGTCAAACCTTTGACCTTGATATGTCCCGGTTTGAAATGTTACTGAAGTGTTCCCCACTGATTATTGCTTGATACCATATTTCGATAGGTTTGAGAAAACCAAAAAAAAAGGCGACCGAAGCGTCAGCTTGGCCTTTGTCCTTGAAAAAGTTCGATTGCTTAGCTTTCTGATACTGCATTGTTCTTGCATTCTTTTACGCTCAGGTGCTGTTGCGCTAACGTACATTTTCACTTACGAATTTTTGCGCTTACGTACATTTACGCTTACGTACTTTTGCGCTTGCGTGCATTAGAGTTTACGTACATTTGCGCTTAAGTACAAATGCCATACGTACATCTGCGCTTACGTATATTTGTTTACGTACACTTGCTTACGTACATCTGCCATACGCACATTTGTTCTTACGTACACTTGCCCCAGAATCTATGAAAACACCCAGTTTCCGTTCCGCGTTCTTTCCAGTGCCAGAAAGATTTTCCTTCATTCACTGTCAGACTTTATGTACCTTTCTGATCGTGATCGAAAGTTTCTTAAATTCAACTTGTGCACAATCAGGATCAGCTGCGTGAAACATCATTGTATTTAACGTCATTCAATGTTCACTGCATGCTCACAGTTAGAAGCGAACATGAAGAACCCCTCATTGGACGATTGGACGCTTGAAAGGAACTAACATTTCGGTTTCCCCGAAGCAGACGTCACAGGAGCTCAGCTGTGGTTTGCATTTAATATGTTGATGCTTAACTCGATTTTGGAAGTTGGCACCATTTCGTATATGGCGCACTATTTAAAAATTGTGGTTGGTGGATTAAACATTTCGCGTCAAAATGGTAGGTATTTGGGAGTAGATTATCTGGGGCTGTGATGTTATCTCCAAAGGCGACAATCATTAGTGGATTAACTGGTAGGTACGCACACGCTTTAAATTGATATATGCTGGCCGGATTGAACCGTTTGAACACGAGAAGCTGTGGCCTGGGTCATTCGTGACGTGAGTTGTGGCGTGACGGCTACCACCTAGGTAGGGTCCTACCTTATTACTAGGATGTGATTGTTTGCGTTTAGCTGATTTGAACCGTTTTCTGTGTTTGATATATCCATGCATATGGTATTGTGAGTTTTATATGCATGTTGTTTGTTCACACGTCTATATGCATGGCTTCCATACTTCTATTAGGTATTTTTGGAGATCAGGGTAACTTGTGATCCCTTGGATTTGTAAAAAATATGATGCTCTTTAACGTGATTAGGATGATTCAAGCAGTCGTTTTCTCTCCAAATCGTTCCTTTTCAGTTGGAAAAAATACATGATCATAATCCTCACTGCAATTATAGTCCACTTTGAGGTCATATACTCCCACCAGTGAATATTAATAATAAGCTATGATAGTAGCACCATAGATTGAGTATAATACAGTTAGGGGCACAACATGACCCTGGATGTTGACACACCCCTAAGCTCCAATTCACCACCACTACAAATATAGTCACTCCAATTGAGGTTATTTTCCAAAATTTTCAAAGGTCTGCCAGCAGTTGTTTAAGGCATTTCTAATCCTCTAATTTATAATTTCCTTCTTGAGGGATCGAAGCATTTTAAGCTGCAATCCAAGAGCACTGCTGGTCAGTCAGGTGGGACTCAGATATTGACATATATCTCAGGACCTATAACAGATAGAAACAAATGCAAGCCCTATTTGACAGTCCTTGAATTGTGCTCCCAACAGTAGGTGGTGTAATTTAAGGTCAGGTCATCTGAAATTCAGGTCAAGGTCATGAAGTCAGGATCTCAGGTCAAGGTCATGAAGTCACCTAGGTAGGTCATGGAATATATAAATTGACACATCTTGGTGATACAAGCACGATGACAGTAATTTCAGCCTTCTAGCTTGATGCAGTGCAATATAATGCACAGAAATGTGTAGTGACCTCAGGTGACCTCAGACCTTGGTGAGGTCACTGAGCAAAAATGTCAGTGGTAACATTGAGCATAGCTTCCATCTACATGCCACAACCATTGCGAGATCATTCCAAGCACAAATATGTGACCAGGAAACATTTGTATATTTTACCATAGCCCTATAATGGGGAAGCCATGGCCGTGACCTGACTTAAGGTCACTGCTATGAAAAAACCTGATATACATATTATGGTCCCTGATGAGATCATGACATGTTTGAAATCAATCACCAATTATTGTGGAAATTATGCCACCTAGAACTCCAAGTGTAGTTGAGTCCAGTCGCCTGATCTGGTGACCTGACCTGAGATGACCCAGGATGAAAAATGTATGACAATATGTGGAAAAGACCAATGAACAGCTATGCGAGGTTTGGCCTTGCTAACCGATTGGTTTGGCGGAAAATGAGTAAAACTGGAGGGGGCAGATATCTTGCCCCCGGATGTGTGCAGGTTAAACATTACAAATATCATGGTTCACCATGATCTGTAGTTTTACATTCTATTATTTTCAGGTAGATACCTATTAGGTTTGTAGGTACCTATGTACATGCCTACCTACTTCTTGTTTCCAGAAGCTGCTGTCTGCATTCATTCTGCACTAATCAGCAGCACCGTAACCCACATGGGTTGACATGCTCTAAAACCCCAATAATTGTCATCACTAATCAGCAAATTACATCATTAAGTTATGATATAGTTACACACCATACATATGCATAACTGCAATGGTTGTATAGCATGTGTATGATGTGCAACCACACATGTTATTCATTATACACACTAGACCCTAGTTCTTTTTGTTCCATTTGAAACAAGGGAAGCTGCTTCAGCTGGATCCTGAACTGCTGCAAACTATTGAGTGTTGTCACTGATGGACTTGATGTTTTATGTAAGCATTATGTAATTATAATAATATGTGCCATAGGCATACCTATGAATACTGTGTCACATAAATAGTCAAAATTGGATGTTTTAAACACAGTCCTATATGGAGGACAAAAGTTTCAGTGCATTCCACAAGCCAGACCTTTACATTATCAAAACATAGCCTTACATAATCAAAAGATACAACTAACTTCCCTTGCATCCAAACTAAGCTGCAATGATATCCTCAACAGTGTAATTCCATGTGTGAACAATTTAAACCTTAGGCACACAGACAATTATTGAAAATGCATAATCTAGCATAGGCCAGTTGCTTTCTCAATTGCTTGTGCTGTTATCATCATGGAGAAATCCAGCAGCTCCACATATCAGTCAGAGTATGCTGGGTGATTCTGCCAACATCAGAAGACTCCACTCTAGTGATGAATCATTTCTGAAATAGGGTGGAATATACCACTCTGAATTAGAGTATCAGTGATATAACAGCACTGAATAGATATCTTTTCCAAAGAAGTATCATCATATTTCTTGATCTGTGGGTATGAAATCTCCATGCTTTGCTTCCAACAGTCTTGTGTATAATTATCATGCTTATGCTTAGGGAAGGGATGGCTGAGTGGTTAAGGTGGTGAACTCTGGATACCAAAGTCATGGATTCAAAAGCTAACACCACCCAGAACATTAACTGATCCTGTGGCCCACCAGTGCAGGGTTAAAATATTGGTTTTTCATTAGGTGTGAGATGTCAAAATGAGCATAGCAGGATGTCGAAATTTGACATGCAATTAGTGTAATTAAAAAATATCTGATGCCTTTCAGACTAAACTTGGAGTTGATGGTGTAGGTGATTATGACTGGACCTTTGTCATTTGTTTTAAGATCCATAATTTAAGAAAAAATGTATTCGGGATCAGGAGAATAATAACTATGATGAACTGGTATTGTATCAAATATCACATAGGTCATCCCTTTACCAGAATTGCATTGCAAAATGTTTGTGTAACACCATTCCATATTGAGGGCATGCACATGCTATTTATAAACAGGATACTGTTACGAAGCAGGCATAAATACTTCATATCAATGAGCAGGATGCTGATACTTCTTGAAGAAGGATGTCGGTTGAGTGTTCAGAAAGTGGAATAATTTATAACTGAGCAACTTTGATAAGCCTGCATATTGTATTCAATGCAGGGCTTCATAGCTTGCTGAATAAGGACTTAAGGAGTGCTGGATGATACCGGGTTTCAGGATACTGGGTAGACTATCTGAATCAGAAGAGGCTCTGTGATACGGTTTTAGGAAATCTCCTGATCAGAGGTCATTGGTGCACCCCAACTACGGCATATTTGAATTGTTGAAGACCATCAGGATGTCTTCAGTTGAGTTCATGTTGATTTCATAATCAGCAGCTAGCAAGCAAGGATGCCACAAAAGCCATAGACAGGGAGGTCGATTTAACTTTCATTAGGTGGTATTTTCCACCCACTTTCTTCAAAAATTTCACACTGCACCAGTGAAACAGTGTGGGCTGTGTCATTAGCCATAATTGTGTATAACATGTCATGAAGCATCCAATAAATTGTGCAAAAAGTATCATGAAACATCCAAAAACAATCATGCTTATTATTGTCATCACAGATTGTGATGCACAGCCATCTCCTCTTCATGGGTGCAAAATGGCCAAGGCAGTCAATGTTCCCAAAAACACCATCATAGTACACTTTGATATATACAAATGAACTATATATTGTGATCTGCTATGAATGTTATCTGTCTAGATAGGCAGACTACTCTACCAGAGTTTGGCCTGGTACCAAGGTAGTGTTGTCAGTGTTAAGCTGGGTATTCCTAGCTGAGAGATCTCCAGAAATGAGCAAAAACATAACCTAATGAGTATGCTACTGGCTCAAAAGTGAGCTTGAAGAGGATGCACAATATTTCAGGCATGTTACAATGGCACATTTAACAAAAACTTAGGTGGTCCTCAGTATTCATGTGCATCTGATCATGCATCCAGGTGTCCCCTGTTATGGATCACTTGAAAACAGTAAGAAATGTTATGTATACAAAATAATGAACCTGAGTTTTGGTAACTATATTTTGCTTTGGATTTGGCATGTGAAGAAAAGTTGCAATGATGTTTTTAGTTATGTGATTAAGACAATGTGACCATTCATTTTTTGGCCAAATGTACATTTTTCATCTGGTAACCAACAATAAACATGAATGCCTAGTTCCCTCAATTGCACAATTACATGCACAATTACCCTTCCAGCTTGAAAACGAATCACTTCATTAATGTATGGGTTGCTCCATGAATTGTGAGCCTGTTTTGCCTGCTAGCCTCCTTTCAACACATAATGCAAGTGCACCTGCAATGGAAGATGAGTGTCAAGACAGCTTACATTGAAGACAGTTAGTAAATATAGCAAGGCATGAAAGCATCATGATGACATGTGCCCAATGCAAAGTGAAGCATTCTCCCTATCATGGCTAACAATATAATTGGCTGAGATGCCACATAGAATGCATTGATGCCAGTCAAGCCTCCTGAGGATGTCCATTGAAGAGATCATGAGGGTCAGGATATGTTTTGCAATCCTTTTTTGTATTGAACTACATGGCATGTTTTTGCTCATCAGTGAAACCCTGTAAGCCATTTTTCGGAGGTCCACAAAAATGGCTTACAGGGTGGTTATTTAATATTATTTCTCATGTTCACTGTTTGTCAATTCTTGTTTCAGGGGATACACCAACAGTTGTGGAATTGAAGTTTTGTGCTATGAGGTGGCTTCAATCCTTGTTCATTCCATTCTCAATCTGTATCTTATTGAACCCTTCCTTGGTTACCATGGAATCAAATGCATAAGTTTTCTTTTGATCACTTGTGAAAATATTTTAAAATATTTTCCAGATCATTGTACCTTTTCCGTCAGAGGTGTTCAAGTATTCCAGCCACCAGCGCGTATAAATCGACATGGAGTAGGCATTTGCGCGGCATCTAGACATATTCTGACGAGCTCAATAGTCTTACTAGAAGGTGTTGCTGCCTGCTTCCTCCGCCGCCTCCATCCTCCCGCGGTCGGGACGGCCGGACGATCGCCGGCCGCCCCGCCATGACGCGCTGGCGATCTGAGTACCGGCGCTCTCATCGCGGCTGCACGGGCGACCAGCTGCTGGCCACCTGGCAGGCCAACTTCAGCGAGCGCAACCACCTGCGCGCCGCCATGATGTCGTCGCACTTCGAGCTGGGTTCGCCGGCGGACGCGGCCAGCAGCAGCAACGGCAGCGACGAGGACGGCCTCCCGCCGACCGCACTGCGACGCCGCCACCTGGAGCTGACGTCGCCCCGGCCGGCCGGGCCCGGCGAGGCGGCGGCCTGGCCGATACCGGGCGGAACGGCGAGAAACACGACCGGCCGGCCGAGGTCGGCGGTCCTGCCGGGCTGCGCGATCGACTCCCGACCGACCGGCGATCTGCGACCGTCGAGTACCGCCGCCGGAGCCGTCGAGACCCGCGTGCCGGACGCCGGCCGGCCGTGCGCGAGCGCCACCGCCGTCAGGTTCGCCGACGAGCCTACTCGGCCGCCGGCGGCGGTGGCGGGAGGCGCCGACCAGCGCTCGGACACGCGGCAGAAGCCGGCGACGTCCGCGCCGGCCGAGCGGCGACCGCCGTCGCCGTTCGCCGCCTTCGGCCACGCCGAGCGCGGCCGTGACGTTGGCGGCCAGCGCACGTTCAACGTGACGGCGCCGCCGGCGGAGGTGCACGACTCGGCGCGCGCCGCCGCCGCCGGCTGGCGCGCCCAGCAGCGGCGGGACTCGGCACTGGGCGACCTGTTGTCGGCCGGCCGGCCGCCGCCGCCGCGACTCACCCGCTGGACCACAGAGTACCAGCGCTGCTACTGCCTGCCACTGCAGCTGCGCTGCCATACGGCCGCCACTCGAGAAGGCCTGCGGGGCACCTAGCTGCGCTGCCGACGATGGCGACTACGGCGACTACCACGGCTGTGTCCGGCAGCTACCTTGCGCGTCTACGGCGGTGGCGAGGCGCGTCTGACGACCGCCGGCACCGGCCGGACGCGGAGGGGCATGCCGCCGATGGTGTTGGTCCGCGGGACGGTGATTCTGACTCGGTCCGATGGTGATCGGATGGTGCGCCCCAGTGCGGTCTTCAGTGCCCTGTGGAGCAGCACACCCGTAGACCAGAGACACGTGCCCGCGACACCAAAAATCAGCCGCCGTGATGTTGCCACGTCGACCGACATACCTACTCGTCATAACCGATTATCTGAGCTGAATGTGAAGCTGTACCGTCCATTGGTGGCTGGCGAATGTGGCGTGTCTCCCACCGAATGGAGCGTGCGATGGTGACCTGCCGGTTTATCAGCGCAAGTCAATTGTATCGTCTGGGTATTCCCGACTGTTGCGTGTAACCGTGGCAGGGTTGACAAGTCTTCTACGTGGCGTGCACTGATGGTTGACAGTTTATTCAGCACATTATGTGGTGACTGAGAAACACGAAGATAGGTACGCTATCCTATTTTAAGTCAATACTTGTTTGATATCAATAGTTTTACATATTGTCACATTTTGAATTATTCAAGGATTTTGTTGGCTGATTAGCCAGGGGAAGTATTCCTTGAGACTTCTTTGGACAGGCCAAAGATATCGTCAGAAAAAATGACTAGTGGTGTTCAGAGATAAGTGGAAAATAATTGTGTTTTCCCTTCAAAACAGTCCTGCATATTGATGCACTTAGCACTTGCTTTTGCGGCCTGCTTCTACATCCACCACTGCATTTAGGAAAACAATGTAAAGTTGTATGATAACTTTTTATCGCAAGTGAAAACAATATGTATATGTCCTACTCAGGGTTTGAAAAATAGGCTACTCCTAGACTTGGCATCTAGAACATTATCCTCCCTAGCAAAGTTTTCTCTCATGTTTCACATTTGGAGGTTCAATTGTTTGGAGGTTCAATTGTAATGTTTGATAGTGAACTGTTCTGAGGTAAAGTGCCCAGGGTTCACTGATAAGTGCAAACTGATATTTGTCTGATATGTGGTAAGTGTCACGGATGTTTTTAGTTATATCCCCAAATGACTCATTGCACATTGCACTCTCTTTTCGAGCACTTAGTAGGTTGCTTTTACCCCACTAAGACTGCTTGCATTGGAGTGGTTTTCATTGCGTGATTTCAGCTGCTCTGGGTATTACTGCATCTTGAAATCTGCGAAACACGAGTTCCCTTTAAGCTAGTGGTGCTTCCAAAAATATTTTATGTCTATGATCAGCATCTTCCATCACAATGATATTGTGATGTCTATATCATTCATGTCTGTCGATGCCATTAACATAGATAACATCATTTCTCTCACCACTCGTTGCATCAGTGCAATTTCTGCTGTAGTCATGGCGTCTGCCACCACCAGTTTTACTAATAGTAAAGTGCAATGGATGCAACCTACATTGATTAACGCAGGTATCTCATTGACAAATCATCCATGTCATTAACCACATGAATTCATATTCATCAAGCATTTCATTATTTGTATTTTACCACATCATAGTTCGAATTTATTTATACTATTAACAGATGAGGTTATGTGTATTTTATCACATCACAGTTCGAATTGATTTGTAATATTAGCAGATAGAGCGCAATATGTCCTGGCTGACGATGTGCTTCTCGTCGACAAAGCTGTTGGCCATGTCACGTGATCTCCGGCCGCCTTAGCTGGGCCGACGCCGCAGAAGATGGAGCAGTATGGCGCCGGTGCCGGCGTTTTCTGACTGTGTCATCAGTTTGCCGTTCAGAACGCGTCAAATGGTGTGTGCCACTGCCACTGCTGTGATATCCGCGAATCTCTCGGAATCTATTCTGAGGTCTGATTCTGCTGGAAACTTGAATCGGAGAAATTATCTCCGTGTTACGTGGGATTGTAGGGGAAACATGCTATGCGAACGGATAGCACAGGTGCTGATTCCAGTGTGCGTTCGTCCAATCATGTCTGTGAGTCTAGGAATCGAGCTGTTTTGTACGCTTTTAATAACGAATCGGTGACTCGCTCGTTGCCCATGAGGACCGCGGCATGGGTGAGGTAGTTGTGCACGTTATCTCACCTCGTACTGGAGGATTGTCTTGCTTTGCGGTGTGCGAGTCGACTAGCGATTGGTTTGTGGTTAGCATCGTAGATCGCACACAATGTTGAAGTTGGCGATAGTCTTAACGCCAAGGATGATTTTAGCGCGGTGGGTATCATTACTATCGGTACATAGGTTATCACTGAAATGTGGCTGACAACGCCATGTGTTAATCCAGCTACGTTTCGGCATGCCCGATTTGTGACTTGCGGTATCCGAAGGGTTAACGTGATTATACCTGTGCTACTTTGGGTCTGGTCGGTTACCGTAATAGATGCGAATCGATGCCCGCAAGAGAATGCAACCTACCGTCGTACGCACTTCGGACTTGAACTGCTCATGCATTGATCGATCTTCCAACAACTATGCAGGGTGATGCTGTTTTCAGCGTCGTCTTACCATACTTGTTTGTATGGCATGGAATATTATGCATGTCGTGTTCGTACTAACGTGTTTCAATGTAATTGACAAGGGAAGGGTGTGCTGGGCAAGTGTGTATTGCGGCGTGCAACCTGTTTGGTGAATGACTACTGTGTCATGGTTCGTACGTATATGTGGTCTCACAGTGGAAGTGTAATTATCGCACTGGATACAATGTCCAAGCACTAACCACGCTGTGTTTATTCTGACGCTACACGGTATCTGGACGCGGTGTGTTCGTGACACACGTACGTCGCTGCACCGTCCGAGCTGGCAGGCACAGTGAGCTTGAGCTTGGAGACCTTTTGAGTTTGAGGATCCCGCCTGTTGGGCCGAGCCATTCCTGTAACTGCTGAAGTTAACATGCCGATGTCCGGCTCGACGATGGGCCGGATTAACGGACAGAACTGGAACATGCTATACAAAAAAAAAATTGTTGGGCTGCCATTAGCCTGTGTTGTAGTAGGATGGGCAAGGCAACTCGAAGTTTGCCGCCATCCACCTCCCGGGTGTTAATTTGCTATTTTAGTAATGCTACATAATATAACGCTCGCGAATTAGTATGTCGGCCTTTTCATGAGATTCTCTTCACATATTCCAACTGAACGATGCGCACACTCATCTTAGCCAGTGTAACATGCTTTCTCTTGAAATATTATTCACTGTGAACAAGGATTAACATCGAGGGCCTTCGTCGGCGCTTAGATGCGAGGAACGAGTCATCGCCTAGTGCGGGAGCTGACCATGTGATAATGGCTCTCCGGCATCTATGCATCGAACAAATAACCCGTGGCGGGAGCGTTCGCTCCTGCTCCTGTTCGCTACGGCTGAAAAAGAAATCGATGCTACTCGAAATTGGGTAGAGTATTGTGTAACACCATGTACTGTGGGAGGAAAATTTAAAGGCCCCTCTGTCCCGCGTCCAACTGACGGCTCGAGATGGACGAATCCGGGAGGGGAGGGAAGGGCGTTGAGCATCAGCTGGAATTCTGTGCTTAGTGTGCTGACTTCGGAAGGTGCACAACCGGGGGCTTCCCGAGCCGCATGAAATCCCCGTTTTGTTTTGTTTTGCTTGCTTTTGTAAAAAAAAGAGGGAGATGGTGACTCAGTCCCGCTGTAATTATAGCAGCACGCAATGAGACGCTTCCAAATTTATAGCATCGCTCAGCCAATGATAATTATCGTCGGCGAATGGAATGATGGAGCTGTGAGTTGGGGAGCAGCCCCATGTGAACGCCAAGCCGCTCTGCTACGGCGGCAGTGATGCAAACCGGGGAGAAAGAAGTGCTCCGGGTGGTAAACGGCCTCGAAATGCGGCCGCGACTAAGACGGCGGTGCCGCCTCTGGATGAGAAAGGTAATGACGTAAGTGGTGCAAATTTGCTAATGTACCAGCTGCGTTGCTACTCGGGACATGTAAGCTGGCATCGAAATATGTAAATATTAAGCAAAATAAGCCTTTTCCGTGATCAACCGCAGTTATTCATGATGCCATTCAGTGGTCTATGTTCGCAACGTACGTCAAAACACTGGTGCTCTTTCTTCGTTCCAGTGGGAAATCAAACGTTGATCATAATGTTGATTATTGCGCTTACGTATACCATGATTGCTCTGGAATGCTGATTAACAATATGTTGGCAAATATATTCTACGACGTTCAGGTATGATAATGGGACTTCTCTGGAATCCTCTGGGAAGTGTATGGTGGGGAACCGGGAGGTGTCAGATGCGCCCTGGAGGCTTTACACCATGAAACAAATTAAACGGTGATTAAATTTCAGGATTCTGTACTCACATTTGTAGTCTGCATCGGATTTAGCTTGCCACGGCAAGAGAAACTCATGGAACTGTGCATTTTGCGTGTGAGTTCTGTCGGCTGCTACTCAAAATATGCCTAACTCCGTCGACCCAGAGTTAATTTACGGTAGTCAACAAAGTTACGAACTATGCCCTGCTATGCAAGTCGAAGAAACCTGGCGCTGCTAGGTATGCGTAAATAGATCAAGCTTCGGAAGTTCTTGCCGCCACAGAAGTTGGTTTTAGAGGCGCAATGTATGCGGCGTGCTGCATTCTCTGCATATGCTTGTGGAGGAAATTGTTTCGAGATCGGCAAATGAACTTAGTGCAGGTTTCGGCGTCGAACTTTGCTCGATGCTTAGCTTACAGAGCTGCAGCACTTAATACGCGCCCTGGAGAGGGGGGGGGGGGCGAAATCCGCCCACCCCTCCGGTTTTTCGTAGATAACTCAGTTGTCTATCGGCCGGTATCTCTTATATCGGCCGGTAAAATCTGGAGTTCAGATTTTACCGGCCGATATACGCCATTGTTTGTGTACCTGCTTAAAAATGACCGGTGCGTTGTTAAAGTAAGAAAAACAAAAATGGACCGAACATTTTTCGAGTTAGGGGTCGGTAAAGTAAAAAAAAAAACAGTGCCAGACCACAAATATCGGCGCTGATGCGCTTCCCGTATATTGGCAAAAAGGAAATGTTCTTCGAAACACTAGCGACTTGTTTGATGTATATTGTTATGCTACATTGTTTCAAAGTCATGTCAGGTCACCGAGGTCGTCAGGTCAAGTTCATGACAGGTTAGCACACGCCCTGGAGGGGTGGAAGGCGAAATCCGCTCACGCCTCCGATTTTTCGTACATCACTCCATATTGTACCGGTCGATATACGCCATTTTGTTCGTACCTACTTGGAAATGATAGGCGCATTGCTTAAAGTAGGCAAAAGGAAAATCGGCCGGGAAGTTTTTAAGTTAGGGGCCGTTAAAGTAAAAACAATTCGCAGCGCCAGACCACAAAAGTCGGCGCTGATACGCTTCCCGTATATTGGCAAAAGGACTGTTCTTGACAATACTATGACTTGTTTGATGCATATTGCTATGCTATATAATTTAAAAGTCATGTTAGGTCGCCGAGGTCATCATGACAAGCTAATGGAACCAAACTTGGTCAACTGGAATGTTGTCATAAATGGAAATGACTCATGCGATTGATGTAGCATTGCATGTTATTCCCTACACATCCGGAAATATATTGTCTATCATTGTGTACCTAAGCGTTTCTACACTTTATTCATGTATTTCACCCCTTTCTTTGCGAAGCCGATTGTGCCGAGCCGCCTAACGGAGCAGTCGGGTGGGCAGCCCGGTTCCGGTAACTTGAGCAGGTAATGACCTGATAAAGTGCTTGTATATAGGTGATCTAAGGTCAAACGGCGTATCTGGCATCTGCATTGCATCATTAGTAATGTCGGGAACATCTTTAATGCCAATGCTTGGACATGTAAACACAATCACACCGATCCATAACAATGACAAGCCAAGCCACGCAAAGCCAGAAAATTGTGCTATTTTGACCTCATTTGACCTTGAAGATATTGACCTAAGGTCACGGAATTTGCACACAATAGAGTTAACTATCGTGCCCATCTACCCTGCGAATTGTGTTTCTCTAGCCGTAATAGGAGCCAAGATCTTAGGGTGTGAATTCCGCCCCCTCCAGTGTACGTAATTTTCAGAGGCCCTCCAGGGCGCGTGTTAAGCTGTGCACAACTGCGATAGTCGACAGTACATCCTCTCCTTAATTGCATGCAACTCAACAACTCCGAATTCCGAAATGTGTACGAACTCCGGTTTAGTTTCCATTCTCCAATTGTGTGAATGCGATCGGCAATAAGCATCTCTCATGACCACCATTGTCCTGGCCACCACTGATGTCCGTGGATGGTACGTGGATACCATTATCAATCGGGTAGGTTCCCGTGACACATTTTTGTATCGTCGAAGGCTGTCGCAAGCTGTCGTCCAGCATTCTCACGCTCATTTTCATGGCGAGGCCGGTCATTATGCTGTGTTGAAATGCGCTGTAGTCGATGGGATGTCCGTAACACTGCCACTTTCAAGAAGTTCACGGCGGATTTATGGCGCGTAAACAGCCGCGTCGTTCGTTGTGTCGCTGTACGGTCTGTAACAATGTACGCAGCACGATCGCCGGTACAAGTGGCGCTAGTCAGCAATGTGTCACGCTCTCAGACCGAAACGTCTCACAGCTCCCAGCTGCAATCTCCACGTCGCCAGCAACTTCGCTTTTGCTTGGATACGCTTAATGCCATCTTCAAGTGGGAATTGTCGGTACACAACGTTGAATAAGCGGCCGAAGTTCGCGTGGCTAACGTTCGCAGCATTAACTTCGCATGGCTGTATTTTGCATGACAATTTTCATATGGTTAAGATTCGTACGGTCAAATTTCGCATAGCAAAAGTTTCCCATGATTAATCTTCATATCGTATGCAGTTTTAATGGCTTTTCGTGTCCCCAACTTTTGAACTTTTTAACTGTGAGGCGAGTCGAAAACTTAGGGTAATGCGTGGTGAAAATCCAAAAATGTATCGTTTGATCTAGTGTATCCTTGTTTCTAAGAATGGAAGGGGCCATCCCGTTGACTGCGCTTCTGATTGACGATATTAGGTAGGTCGTCATTGTAATTGCATTTGGATGCGCCAGTGCCTCTACTTGATTTATTCACCATCTGTTGTATATTTAATATAGGATGACATGAAAATGTTCATCATGCTGAAGAGCTACGTGGCTAAATACACGCGTTGTCACCATCAATTTCGAGAACGTGCTTCCTGGCATATTTATTGCCCGGGAACTTCTTTCCGAGAGCTTCGATACAAGCTTCGAACGGCAGTGAGCATGTTGCTAAAAAACGGTCGAAGAATATTGTCGTCTACGACCCAAGTTATTCGATATTTGATGCAGCTGTAAGAAATAGCGTGGAACATTCGGATTCACAGAAGGGTGCAGCCCCCGATCTCAACTTGTTTCGTACATCTAACACAAAAGGATTAGTGTTGATTTTTGTTCTAAAATGGGATGGGGCATAGCAACTTAACTCTGGGCTTATTGTACTGACCCCAGAGTGAAAATGCCATAGGAACCGTCCGGAATTCGGCGGCGAAACAGATTCCTATACGTGGCTATTTTATACTCCGGTATTAAAGATATGTTCTAGGTATACCTTTCACTCATATTTATGCAGCTGGGAATGTTTAGCTATCGCAAATCAGTCCAACTGCCCTGCCAAACTAGAGGAGCCGCTTCATGTTCCTGTACCAGACCATTCAGCTCGTGGCCGACACCGTCGACATGGTCAGAACTCGGCGTCGTTGTGAGCGCGGGCGCCCGTGCGGCTGCAGTGCGGCGGCCGGCGGGGCGGCCGGGCGTGTCGTCTGGGTCGTCTCTGCGGAGTCGGCCCAGTGGCGAGTCATCGTCGTCGGCGGCGTCAGCTGCGGCGCCGGCCGGAGCAGACGCAGCTCGGCGGTCGGGCGGTGCAGTAGGCGGCCACGAGCTGAGGCGCTCTGGTCGGGCGGGCTGACCATCCGCGCGAACCCCCTCCAGCGCCGTCTACGTCTCGTCGAGTGCAACAGCAGGCCCAGTGAGTACTACAGTTGGTCCGCCTGGTGCAGCGCACCCACTGCCACTGTCACTGCCGTGATGAGTGAATCTGTGCAGTTATTGCGCTTCGTGTGGAGGGGAGTATAAGTTGTGAGCCTGTGCTCTTACAGGCATAAAAGGCAAGGTGCAAATTGGAAGGTAAAACGGAACACACCAATTCTACCATCGATCGATCGCTGCATTTAGGTTTGCAGAGGATGAGAGTGGTCGTAATGAGAAAATTGATGGCACACACATTGAGAGACCATTTCTGTAGCGACAACGCGCCCGGTTAATTCAATTTTCCATCGCGCTACCATATGTTTAAAGTGTTTTTGCTTTCCGCAAATTAATTTAATCCGAGCCCAGCCGGTGTGGGGTGTTCAGCGCACGTGGCATGCGCGTGGGGAGGTGTTCAGCCATATGTGACGCGCGGATGGGAGAGGGGCGGCTTTTTCCAATCCCGACCATCTGCGGAAGCACTCTTAAAATTCCTGATTGAAACTGCTACGCAAGGGCCAGGAGATTTGGGCGCATTTTTGTGTAATTTTCTGGGGTGGATGAGAATTCACGTTAGGTCAACAAGATAGGCACCTTCCGAAACGTTTTGAAGCAGATTCTGACCACGTAATATAAATACGGATTTCATGTTTTGGATACAATAGATATTTTGGTGAATTAAATCCGGAGAGAATAAAAGACTTGAGTTCGTATATCCCGGATCATATTAGGCTGGGGTCAATTTATGTAAGTTGCCACATATCGCTGATCCAGCAATATTATCATTTTATTACTTTAATTTATGTGGCTTGTGTGAAAATTCACCAATGTGGTATACATCGTGTATTTTTGTATATTGTAGCCTGACCATAGCGTCTCATAGCATAGCAGTAGTCCTCGCATAGCAGCAGTCCTCGAATAGGTACTATTATGGTACATTTACCATGAAATGCCCCGTTGATTGTACAGATGATATTAGCAAGCAGTAGGTTGATGTAATTTGCATCTTGATGCAAGAAACCTTTTGGATGGAATACAATCATGCCAACGTAAATACTTTCTATGTCAAGAACACATGGATACAACCATGGTCAAGCCTGACCATTCCAAAGCCATGAGGATACAAATTTGCGCATGAGATCTGTTACGTTTTAAAGCCAATGTAGATGACCTTTAGGACTTACATTACTTGTACCTTCATCTCATTACCTTGCGCATGGGTCCGACATAACCCTGTCCCGTCTTTCATTCGCGGACTAAGGGTTGGCACAATTACATTTGGGTTTCTTCCCTCCTCTGGGATTGGTTTGATGAGATTATTGTCACGACCAATTGAAAGACTAATATAAATGGAAGCAGATAATTGGCTGACGAAGGCACCCCAAGGCCCGGGGTTACACAGCGTGTCTCAGTTCCATGAAGTGGTCATGGTGTGCGTGGCCTGATAGTTATACTATCCGACTAGTCCTTGGGCAGGAGCGATCTAGGATTGGCACTTGGCATGCTCGCATCTATGCTCAGATCTATGCTCGGACTTGTACCCGCATCTGTGCTCGGATCTGTGCGGGATCTGCGGGACTGTTGTCGGCAGAAGCACATCTCCATCAAGTTCTGACAATTATTGGTATGGTGGTG
The DNA here is from genome assembly GCA_034440575.1 of Imbricaverruca yamaguchii. NCBI lineage: Eukaryota > Metazoa > Arthropoda > Thecostraca > Neoverrucidae > Imbricaverruca > Imbricaverruca yamaguchii. Next base: position 107,838 of record JAOTOL010000971.1, read on the forward strand.
ATATGCCGGATAGCCTATCTGAGCTTCTGACTGGATGAGGTTAATATTTGTTCGAAAAGAGTAGTCAACGTGCGGCAGCTCGGGCAAGACTAAGACTTGATGAACGCTGGATATTAAAAAGCTTCTGTAAGGCAGCTATTTGATATTCAGTGTAGTGGAAGACGAATGATCACACGTGAGCGCGAGGAACGACACGAGGAAGAGTAAGAACTTGATGAAGTTACATAGCTCGGAGCAACGGTTCCTGGCCTTCTCGAGTCGTTCATCTTAGCACCATAAAGCTATTTCAATTCACATCCTCATTAAGCATTTCAATGCAATGCGCATTAATTATTCATGCGCCTTCATATGTTTGTGTCCCCTATTGTAGTAAAAATGTGACTTGCATGAATCCTTTCGTATCGCAAATTATACTGGACTGATGCATTTTGCAAATTTGTTTCCACTCCTAATACCTCTATTTATCAATCATGAAAAACTTTCATTGAAAGTCTATGATAGTACTGATAATTATCAATAATCATTCGCTAACTTCCCAAATAATTGAACATCTACTGGTGCCCTATCGCCGCCGCTGTCACGGTACGAAAGAACGTCGGCGTCAGAAGTTCCTCCTCACTGTATCCGCTCGTGCTCCGACTCTGTTTTTTAACCTGCACCGGCTGAGTGCAATGTCCCGCTCCGCTGATCAGAAACGCGGCGAACGTTCCGTTCAATGGAACCGTTACCTTTAGCACCCAGAAGTTGGATGTCAGCGCGATGGCAGCTGCAGGCACCGTGCGAAGTGCGGTAACGGTAACCGCACGGTCGCCGTGCTCATCCACTCAAACCTCTGTCAGGCATGTCACGTCACCTCTGGTGTGCTCGATGCGAATCATCTGGACATGTTGTAGACTGACATGATCGACGTATTGATGCCTAACTGTTGCCTAGACATGGATAATTGGATAGACATAGTGTATGCAGCTACGCTGCACTCATCATTAGGAATCAGGAGCCCAAGCAGGTTGGCCGTATAAGGGAAGCGGTTGGTCATCAATTGTCCATTGATCCAATCCATCCGTCTGAAGAGGTTATGAGGTTAGGACCTGGTGGGCAAGGTCGTGGGCTGACTTGAAGCATGACGACAGCTCATGGGACAGAGGATGCATATCGAACTGTGGGACCATGGTGGTATCTCTACTGGTTGCATCGTCATGCTGTTGCGACAAGACTGTCCGAATGCTGGCCGTGACCGACACTTTGGTCGAGTCAGCTAATGCAATGTGCTACTCCGCAGTATGCGAGAGGTCTGGTTTACTTGCTGGGAACACTTCGGCAGTGAGCATTCAAAACGCAAGCAAGCGCGTGGGAAGTGTGCTCACCGCTTGCTGATAACTTTATCGGCGAAAGACTAGGTTTGATGCGTTATTGTACTTCAGGTGTGCTTCATGTGAATAGTCATAGCGAGTTAAGGTGTGTCTTCTCAATTCTTTTTGCTGCCCTCTTAGATACCAACAATAAATCTGAAACATCCAATCATTTGTGAGCTAAATCACAATGCATGTTAATTGTACTGACGTCCTCAAATAGCCACCACTTGTCCTTTATCAGCATAATATTTGATGAATTAGATAAAGTTGCTTAGAAATGTCGACTTCGTCAGGCTCGATTCTTTTCGCCGTTCCAATGGCTTAGATACGAAGCAATGACCAGCGTTCTCTCAGTCTTGACCTGATAGAGGTTGCAAAGTAGTGGAAATTGCATTTAACTCGTTTGTTTCATTACGAAGAGATAGACAGCAGATAAGCTTCTTTGGTCTGGACTTGCGCCAGCATGATATGCTCAGCCATGTCGTATTATCTAAAATGCCTGCTTCACGCTTTTTGGCGTAAAATCGACATCCCATGAATGAAAGTGACCACTGTGGACAGTCCATCGTGCAGATGCGCTGGAAAGACCGTTTATCTGAACGTAGCTTGCCTAATTAGCGGCATGCGATGATGGACAACGCCACACAAATAAACCGTTGGTGCTGGCACCTAAGCTCAACTTGCGTGGTTAATGGTAGGCTAACGTGCAATACCACTGGCCTGTTGCGGACCCAGCTGTCGGCCGGAAGCCTCCTCGGGCGCCCGCCGGCGCCAGTCCGTTGCTGACGTAAGTGTACGGCGCATGGACTGTTGCAACACGCCGCGACCCGGTGTCGCTTGGTACTTTTTGCTTGGTCATCCCCGGTGTCGTCGGCCGGTCGGTCGCCGCCCATGGACACTTCCGCCATGTACCATGTCACCACGTTTCCGCCATGCGACATACGACACGAGAATGCAGGACGTCTCCGGTCGAGTGCCGGGTACTGGAGTGCCTCCCTCTGAGGTTGGATGTTCCACTGGCTTAACACAGGCGCATGACTAACGTGCGGCATATGGGAGGGTACGGATTCCCCCTGCCCCTGATAGCCCGCGCGTGGTCCGCGGCTGGACACGACAGCCGCACAGTTAGGCAAGGGACACGACCGGACATGGGGCTGGACGGCTGGCTGTAGCGGTGTCGGGACAGTGTCTGTGGTCCGAGCTGTGGAGAGGTGCTGGTCTAAAGCTGTGGAGAGGCGCTGGTCTGTGTGTAAAAGCGTGGACTGCAGGAACAATCGTCAAGTGTCAATCCGTCGCCGTTTTGTTCGTCTGAAAGTCTTGACGTTTGAACGCGATCGTCGGCAGCTTTATTTTCTGGAAAGTTGTTGCGAACGAGGTCTGGCACCAGACTAATCATGAGTCAGTTGGATAACCCTCCTATAGCTGATGGTTCGCACTACACACGCATCGACCAGGTTCCACACATGGCATAAACAGCGGTTGCTCTTTGGAGGTGATGTGCCCCTCGATAGGGATCGCGTAATGGAGAAACGCAGGAAGCTACTATAACTGTATTTCTGGAAAGAAGATTACATTTTTTTTAGAGACTTCTAGCATTCGATGAAATCACCATGGAATTCTGCGAGCTCCATAGTCAAGTTTTTTTGCACGAATTACATGCGCTTTCATTTTTCTGATGCTCCTATGCTACCCTTTGATATATTACTGTGACATTCATTTAATAAAATTCGCAAATAACTCTGTATGTGATTCAGACATTTCCACTTCTCTTGGCTCTTGCCGAGACCGAAATGTGCAGCAGAAGCCTTCAATGTACATTCTTTGCTCAATGCTTGCTTTCAGCTTCATAGTAAGGAGCAAACTGCAGTGCTATCAATTCATGAAACAAATGCATAGCTAGGAGACGGTTATATCGAAGCTGGAGACAAGAACATCAATATGAACAGGGCTCGAATAGGGCATACAGGTTTATATCGGTAAACTGAACAGGCATATAATGAAAAGTAAATTGATTAAAAAATACAGTGTGGAGGACGCAAGTGCATTGTCGACAAGCATAAGAGAGTGAGGGCGGATATGTTGCAGCAAAACAAAGAGAACTGCGCGGACGTTTGGGCAGATTTTCAGTCGTGGTGTGTGAAATTCTGCAAAGACGGCATCCTAATGCCGTAGCCTTAGATACATAAACTAGGTTCATAGTAGGTGGGGAGGGAAGGTGAAGCCACATAAACGGCAAGTCCTTCCAGGGAGCAGAACGTCGCTAACATTAATTTTTTACAAAGTTAATGAACGATTTTTAGACTTCCCTTTTCCATATTTTAGCGTTTGTGTGTACTTATGCCGTCAGGAAACATGCGATTCACTGGGTGTGACGATTCAGGCAAACGGAATACTAAGCGCCATGCCTGAAGAGCGCAGCAGTGGCGTGGTGCAAGTGAACAGCAACTGGCCATGCTTCTAATCAAGGGCTGTCTCAATCACATGCTGAGTGTGGCGCGATCGGTAGCACGGCTCGGTTGGCATGTGGAGCGAGCGGGCGTATGGCAAGCGAAGAAACTACTAGTCATCGAACAGTTGACAGTGAAGTCGGCGGCTGCCGTGACAGCTCATAATCTCGAGCCGCCTCTGCAGCAAAAGAGTTGCGATCCGTTCACGATCGCCCGACTGGTGACGTTGTAGCACTTCTGACCGTAGCCAGCAGCTGGGACACTGCAACGACACATTACAGCACCGATGAACCAGACTGTGATGCACAGGGATACTTGTCTACATGATAGCGTGCTATGGCATCTAAGCGACCCGTTCGCTAATATTCCACAGGGCTGTACACTTGAGGAACTAGCAGCGCTTTGTGATTGCACCGAGGACACGGGAAAATTCCCATGCATTGCATGCCGGGTATACTACAGCCGCCACCACATGCGAATTTGTTCAGTGTATGGCGCGGCAAAAAAGGCCGATGGCATCTGCACTGAGTGGCAAATGCACATTCGTCACCGGGTGAAGCAGGTGCGCGGCCACGTGTGCGCGCTCCAGCTGTCTGATTAGTGGGGGCCGGCGCCACGGGACCGGAACGCCAGTGTCCTGTTCTCACTGGAGGCGTCACGGGACGTTCGGCCGGCGATCCTCAGGGCGGCCGACTGGTCTACGTGTGCTGGTGATGTTAACCGGTCAGTCACTGGCACAGTCGCGTCCTCACGAGCTGCCGGTACAGTCACGTCCTCACGAGCTGCCGATACAGTCACGTCCTCACGAGCTGCCGGTACAGTCACGTCCTCACGAGCTGCCGGTACAGTCGCGTCCTCACGAGCTGCCAGTACAGTCACGTCCTCTCGAGCTGCCGGCACAGTCGCGTCTTCACGAGCTGCCGGTACAGTCGCGTCCTCACGAGCTGCCGATACAGTCACGTCCTCACGAGCTGCCGGTACAGTCATGTCCTCACGAGCTGCCGGTACAGTCACGTCCTCAGGAGCTGCCGGTACAGCCCTCCCCACTACCATCACCACCAGTGGCCGGCGCAATCACCACACATCAATCGCTGGCACATCCACGCCCCCGCCAACCGCTGGGAAAGCGGGGACCACTCCGCGTGGATAAAACATGGTTGGGCAGCATGCTGTCGTTCGACTCTGGTGGCTGAAGAACGTTGTGGAGGGTGCTGAATAGGACACTTCATATCGGATGATATCGTTGGCAGGCACGTAATTTCATACAACGTTGCTGCTGCTCACGTTCGGCTTTCATCTCGGGAAATAAATAGCACCAAGGTCTTATGATTCTCATCTAGAATACTGATTCCATTCCTTCGTTTGAAATTGAACATTTAGTGAAATACGATGAATGGCTACCCCACCCATTGTATACCACTTACCATATACCGTACCCTCATACTCTTTACTATACGCCAAATACCAAGTGCACATATAACACTGTGTTTGCATGTGCGGTTACACGTCATATTACTTTACAGCGACAATATCACGACACTAACTTGATCATAACAAATACAAACAAAACATCTAACGAAGCAATGACAGCTGTAAGCAAGGACGTAGGGTCGTCCGACAGAGGGGACTAAAATTAGACGATTATTTCATTGCAACGCCAGTAGGGCTACTAAATAATATTTCTGAGTTGTGTGGAGGTCATGACCGTCCAACATCGTGCTCATTTGAGACCGTGCTAATACAATCTGACCCAGTTGAGCAATGTAGAAACGGTAAGCTTCGCTCCGAGTAAAGTATGTATTAACAGAGCGGGGAACAACGTTGGACCTGTAGGCAACTCTCCGAGTTAAGCATGCATTTACAGAGTGTGGAAAAATGTAGAAACCCGTAGGCAACCCTCCTAGTTAACCATCCATCTACAGAGTGTGGAACAATGTAGGGCCTGTAGGCAACGTTCCGAGTAAAGCATGCATAGAGAACGGGGAGCAACGTAGGACCTGTAAGCAATGCTCCGAGTTATTCATGTATCCACAGCGCTTGGTCCAGTACCGTTTTTTAAAGCCGATGATTTCGGACAAGTGAAGTGGTTCGCCCTTCAGGTGACTCAAGCTCGGAGCGGTGGACTCACGACGATTCATGGCGCCGCCACATAAACTTCGTCCCACAGCCAACCACCCTTTGTGGCCGGTTTTCCCACCGCTAAATACACATTACCAGCACACTTGCCCGGCCGAAGTCCCCAATTGAGTTTTCTGCCGCTACGGATTTTGTGAATTGGCAGCTTTACACCATTAGCTGTCCATGAGGTGTGGGTTTGAGGTCCGTAACCCAAACGATATCCAGGACATGTGGAAATTATGTCTACAAGTGTTTCATGTTCTTAGTTTCTGCTTATTTGTTTATTCGCTTGTTACTTGCTTCTTTCCTTCTTCTGTCTTCTTCTCTCTCTCTCCCTGTCTTTCTCTCTGTTCTTCTCTCTTTCTCTTTCTCACTTTCTCTCTCTTTCTCTCTTTCTCTCATTCTTTCTTTCTCTCTGTCTTTCTCTCTGTCTTTTCCTCTGTCTTTCTCTCGGTCTTTCTCTCTGTCTTTCTCTCTGTCTTTCTCTCTGTCTTTCTCTCTGTCTTTCCCTCTCCCTCTATCTATCTCGCTACATATCTCACTTTCTATCTTTCTCTCTCCCCTCTCTCTCTCACTATTACCGTCTCTTTCTCTCTCTCAGATTTGGATTCGATTCAGATTTGTACATTCGCGTAACATACACATCAGTGGCTTTTCATTTTCGCAAGTCTTTGCATGCACAAATTGCATGCTCATGTTCACTTCACGATACATGACGCAAACCATTCATACAGTTTGCTTACACGTTTGTCTGCGTTACACAGCTTGCATTACACTTTTTGAAACTAGTTGAAACTAGTCATTAGATGACTGTACTACCGAATCTAGCAGTGATACTTTGCAAATCACGAAGCATCGAACAAGTTTCGAATACGATCACTTGTGTCGTAGCGGCATTTGCTTTCATAATGTTGGAACGAAACTAGCTATACAACGCTAAGAGTGCCTGCTCAGCAGTAGCTTTGATACTCTGGAGTTCGGATATTCATCCACAAAGTAGTCTCTTGCCCTTTCTCGCTCTTTCCCATTCCCACCACCCCACCATAGATGCACAACACACATTCACACACATGGGCACACACCCATATATATAGATTTTTGTATATATATATATATATATATATATATATATATATATATATATATATATATATATATATATATATATATATATATATATATATATATATATATATATATTGGGTGGTCGTTATTGACTCACATATTATGCATATATAAACAGAGCAATGGAAACATAATTGTATTATGACACCATATCCGCAATGGTGGGTGTGCTAATCTATCAATCTATTATATGCATACGTGCTTCATGTTCCCTATGGTGCCGGCGACCCATCGTGACGTTGTATCGCCTGTTCCGCTGTACTCAGTGACCGCCTGACCTTCCTCAGGGTGCAGCTGTCAGTCCGTGGTCGCTGTCCCCCAGACATGCTGGTCTGGTGGCTTCTGGGCGGCCTGGTGGCGTCCGCCTCCGTGCAGCCGGCGAGCTGTGAACTGTTCACCGCCTCCTCGGAGCTGAAGTCGGCCTTCTCGCTGGAGCGAGATGTCGCCTCCGTGATCAGCAGATTCATCACCCTGACAGAGCAGAAGCTGTCGAAGCTGAGAAAGTGAGTGTTGCGAGTGTGCAGGTGGTGACGTCAATGACGTCGGTGCGGGTAAAATATGAAGAAGAGCAGAGGGCTCCATGTATTATATTCATTCACATCAGCGTTCATGGAGGCTGATGCTAAATTTGAGCATACATGGAAGATACATCCACCCATCATCTCACTACCGAATCGAGTGCATTGGCGATGCACAACGAGGCAATACGACAAGGTTGTGGTGCTGTAAGTATTCCATCGCGCATGATAATTGATTTGTTCTTCTTTCGTTATGTGGTCTATGCATATATATATATATATATATATATATATATATATATATATATATATATATATATATATAGAGAGAGAGAGAGAGAGATGTATATCTATATATAAATGGAGCCCATGTGTCAATTGTTCCGTCCCGACTCCCCGTCTGCGATCGTTGTCATGCAATCAAATCCGCCTCTACTCGGAACGTGCGCTCGAGCTGCAAGCCCACCTCACCGTGCCGGACGGGCGCGGGTCCATTGTAGGCTCGAACTATGAGCCCGCCTCATCGTGCCAGAAGGTCGCGTCTCCACCATGAGCTCGAGCTGCGAGCCGGCTTGTCCGTGCCGGACGTGACCACCGTACCACCGCCGGCTGAGCCTGCCAGCCGGCCGGGCGTGCCGGGTACCGTTGGCGTGGTGCAGCTGTCGCGGAGCGCAACACGCGCCGGCGCGCCGCCGTCACCGGCGACGGCCAGCTCGGCGGCGGCACCCCGAGCCACGAGGTGGCGCCGGCTCGCGCCATAACCATGACAACAGTCAGCTCACCGAGCTGTGCGGCGTGCAGCTGCCGGATTGTCTGCAACGGGACGTGGCCCGAAGATAATTAAGACACGTCGGTGAACCGAGAAGCCGACCGCGCTGCCGCTGAGAACGTTCGGTGGAGTGTGAGTCCGCAGCTCAGTGCAGTGCAAATGCGCGCCAGCCAAGTGGAACGTCCGCCGATCACGTGCGAGGATAGGACAGATAGTGTCACTGCAACGTGATCTTAGTGAAGCCGGAATATATAGTACCACTGTTGGACGCAACCGCCTCGTTTGAAGCATTCCGAATCATTTAAATGTGTCGGATACCCCAGGAACATATCCCAAATCTATAATTTCGGTTGATAATCAGTACCGGTTAATCACCAGTACCTATGGTCCGAGAGATGCACAGACATACTAGCATTAATACAATGTTCTTAGTAAAACTTCAGCTGCAAAATTGTGTTGGACCTAGTCGGCTTCAGGGTGTCAAATAGTTTCCATCGTTCTCTGTGGATCCACCAGTGTTCAATTCATTCCTGAAGTATCACCTCGTCAGAACTTCGTCAGAACACACGCAGACCCGCTTCTCGCTTTGTCGCCGCATGCGTCACTTTGGCAGCGGGTCGCATCGAAATGGCTCTCCAGAGCCGGCACTGGTCTCGCGGCGCCGGCCGGCGGCACGCGCGTCCACCGTCAGATGACGTCACGACCGGCCTCGTCACGGACGAATGCACACAGTCACAAAGCCAGCACACAACACAACGGACCGGTCTAAGCGGTGTCGCCATGAAGCGCTGTGAAACCACAGCCTACATGCATCGTAGCAATAATAACCATTTCTGTTCCGCTTGCGGCACAGCTGAGCATCGAAGCTTTTGGTACCAGCAAATTATCACGCTCATTGATCGCGATTATGCCTGGAAGTCCAGCTGCCAGTGGGCTTGAAGCCCGACATCACGCCGTGGCACGCATTGGCTGCTCGGGAGCGGCACGCCTTACCGACAATGTTACTATGGGTCGTTCCGTACGAACATTCTGCAGTGACATTTTGGCGTTCCCCTCAGCATGAGCTCTAGTTTTAGCAGCTCTCGGTGGTTAAGTTTGGTGTTGTGATGCTGGTCGCCACGGCAGTCTTCCGGCGGTTGCCGTTGCGGTGGCGGTTTGGTGTTAGCATGCTGGCCGTCACCGCAGTCTCCCGACGGCTGCCGTGTGCGGCGGTGCAGTTGGCGTGCGACCGGGCGCGGCCAGGCGAAGCCGGGTTACCGACCTGTGCGTGGTTGAAGTCACCAGCCGGCAGTTAGGTGGGGGCCTCGGGAATCCTGTAGTTGACACAATTCGGCCGGGCGCGCCGCCGCCCCGCCTGTGCATCATCGTCCGGCAGCGTCAGCGGCTCGACGGCCTCTGTCGCGAGGATGTCGGGTCGCTGCCAGTCAGTCCAATTTGTTGTTGGGTCTCCAGGATACCGACTGTGGTGATGGCGCATGTCACCGGTAGCCACGCCTGGAATGGTATGTGTCGGTCCGTGATTTGCTCATCTGAATCGATCGTGAACAAAATGCAGACAATTTTTAGGAAAGCTGGGCGACGCAAGCGCTCTGACAGTTGTCTGTTCGAAATAGTGACAGCTATGCGCAAGAAAGGGCATCATAGTCACGCTTGCCTTGCGCAATGGTTCATGCACCATCCATGCTCATTCATGTCGAGGCAATGGCCAAATTGCTTCAATTAAGTCACGAAATGATTTAAACGACAATATAATCAATTGGCTACTGCTGACGTTCCTTGATATATACTTCCTGATTTATCATTAATCTTGTTATATTATTGCACTCTGAGATCCATATTTGGTGCTATCGTAGTCGGTGCTAGACCTCTCAGACAATGCTTCGCGAGTTCAGACCAACTCTCCACCGATGCTATTTATTATCAGCTATCAAACACCATCGAGAGGACGCCAACTAACGTGGTTTTGGTATAGGTGTACCTAATAAGCGATCCTTCTGAACTTCATCGGTTCAGGTATAAAACTTGCATTACATTACAAATACCAGTGGAGGTGCATTACAAATACCAGTGATACTGCGACAGTCCGGCTCCTGGAGATGGAAGTAGAAGACCAATTGTAGGTAGAAGCCAGTTACCGACTTCTTATTGTGACACGTATTCTGCGTTATATTTTGCATGTTGCGTCTGTGTCGACGATGGCATGCTCCATATCATTTTGGCATTCGTCATAACATCATTCCGTTGTGCGTCTTTAACATTTGCTCGATTTGGCTTTATAGTCAGAACTCATTAAGGGCCGTTGTCTGTTTCAGCTACCTGCGTGAGTACAGTGAGGTAGAGAATGATCTGCACCATAACGATGGAGACAACTTCATGGAAAAGATCGCCGGAAACCCGGTGCATGCGTTTCACCTGGCCAAGCGGTTCGCTGTGGATTGGCGCAGGATACAGAACACCATGCGCAAGGACCAGTGGTCAGGTGAGGGAATACATGAAGACGAGGAGGCTCCAGGTCTCAGATTAGCGAGTGTCTATATAATAAGTGGGCTGTCAGACTAAAGAATGTGTGTAGTGAGCTCGATGCATTGCAGACACCGGAATGCATACGCTACTACACCAGAACATAGCAGATGCGTGGATTGTGACGTGGATTGTGATTGTGAACATAACACATGCAGGTGCGTGGATTGTGACGTCGGAAAATGTTCGTGAAGACTTAAGAGTTTCTGGCCATGATAAAGAATGACGATACAACTCAGCCGCGAAGTGAGAGAAAGTCTGCTTATAGAAGTGTCATGATAGTGGTAGGGAACATATGTAGCGAGGTAGCGGACCATGTCATATCTTTTCTTTACACCAGTTGACGGCGGCTGACTTCAGAAAGCCGAGATGGCGATCCATTGTTCTGCATTGTCACGAAGCCGGAACCGGGAAAACAACACCACATAAAGTAGGCAGTTTTACGGTAAAAGCCAAAAACAAAACCGATCTCGTCTTCAGCATGCAACGAAAAAACACCCGCGACGTGTTCTGCGTTGTCCGTAGAACACAGCCCGCGCGTCAAACGCCTGCTGCGAGCCGCGGGCGGTCGGTCGCGGTAGGCAGGGGCGGCGATTGGCGGTGGGCGGCGGGCGGTCCGATCCACACGTGGGCCGCCCCACGTGTCAGTCGTGAGTCAAACTCCGCTTGCAGTGGTGCTCGGACTGAGCCGAGGAGATCGCCGCCCGGCGGCAGGCGGCTCGGCGCAGTCAGACATCGGTGGATGCGGCGGTCGATGACTCTGTTATTGTGACGTGTTATTGTGGCGTCACTGGAACGGCCCATTTGTTCTGCACTCACGCGCGTGACGCATTGCGCGCCACGGCGCGCTACCTCGGAGTTCATCATGCTTTCGATCATGACACCTTCGTGTATATTGAACGTTGGAAATCAATTTCAACGATAATCTCGTTTGATTACATTGCTAGTAAAAACAGGTGAATTAGCTAAAACGACAAGATACATTGCTCCATCTACTGAAGAGCGGACTTAAAGGCCGACATTTAGCGGAAGCTCGAGATGGCCGGAGGAATCTTGTTCCAAGAGGCAGCGGCTCGGAATCGAACGCTCCTTTGTGTGCGTGCTAGCCAGCATCTCGGCACGTCTACTGCGCCGACCAGTTGGGTAACGCACCACGACACTTCGGAGCCGGCTCGGAACATGTCACGCAGAGTTTGAGAGTCAGAACCGCTGAAGAGCACCTCAAATACTTGGGTGATATCCCGCCTTGCGTACGTATATTTGCCAACCGTATGTTTTCGCTGGCGTACAGTTGCTATGCGTACATTTGTACTTTAGGCTTCAAATGTGCCGATGTGTGTGCGAGCCTAACCTAAACCAGCGAACTTTAGCCAACCTAGCCTCTATTATCAGGCGCATCAATTTTGAAAATCCAGCTTAACACGCGTGCCGGAGGCCCTCTCACATAATCTGTTCAGATTATGTCATAATCTGTTTAGGTCTGTTTAAATTGTATTATAATTTTCAGTAGTTTTGAAAGTCTTGGGGAGGGGCGGATGGAGATTCGGCCCCAAAACCTTGGAAACTACTGAAACTAGAAGCACAAAATCTTCAGGGTAGATTAAGGCTGTAGTTAACTCGTTTTCGTATACAGGTATTAAGCCTAGGCCAATGTTTTCAGGGTCAAATGTGTCGAGATCTTCCGCCATACCGCGCCGGTGAAACCTTTGTGACGTTAAAAGACCGGATGCACCACCGCAGTTCTTGTCTTTACCAACGGATTTTTTTTCAGTGGAGCTATGTATCAATTTTTAGCAACGCTATAAATTTCATTGTAATACCCCCACCCGGTTATGAGACATCGTCGAAAAGCCAGAGATATGGAGGATTTCCCCCTCAGTGCGCGCGTTAGCCGACATTACGTGGTCAGACATGTTAACTAATTATCACCACAGGCCTTAACGAATAATTGCGGGCGGGGGCGAGGCCCGAGCGAGTATGCTCCCGTGCAGCTCGGCAATAAGTTGGTCCGAGTAACCCGTCGCGTCGCGCCGCCGAACCATCAAGCTTTCGAAATCATGGTGACTTTTTCGTTACACCGTTTCATATCCTAACATTTTCACTCAGTCTTCAATTTCTTCGTTTAATTCTGATGGATCTAAAATTGATTAAATCGATATAATAAATTTGATCTGTCCACACGCTCGGATGACAGACCTGCTGCGAAGCAACATAAGTTCAAATGCGTCGACCTTATCTTTCCTTCTTCCTTCCGAAGCCTTCCGAGAGAACCCAAAGCGAATTATTCCTCTGGCGGTGGCTAGGTTTGCGTCATGCGTCATTGTTGCGGCCAGCGGAAATTAGCGCTCCCGCACAGAAAGACATTGATTTATCATGAAGCTGATTTTGCGACATGAAGCGTTACGCGAACATTACAAGATCGCATTGTACAATATGCACGGATCCTCGCTCTTCCAGGCATAATATTTGTATAATTGGGTCTTAAATCCAGACGGTGCTTTTAGGTCAAATACGGAAATGTTTGTGATACATAAGACATTGTCCCAACGTATGACATCTGATTCCTTTTCGAGTTCTCCTCGCTTGTTATAGTAGTAACTTCACCAGATCATAGCTAGCATAGTGTACCCAGCTTTCCTCTTTATAATGAAAGCCAATTCACGCAATTCTATATGCTATTAATCAGACTGCATTTTGGGCGCAAACACAGATACTAGACTAAATTTCGTCTTATGGTCGTGGGCTCGATCTCCAGAAGCTACAGTCTGTTCACTACTAATAATCTCAACCAGTTCCCATTTCTGCTGAAACTTTCTCTGAACTGCAATGGTTCATTTGTACTGTAGTCGGCATTGACAGCAAATTAAGCATCACATCGCATGTAGCGATAGTCTTATTTTGGCACGGGGAGGCATTCTTTATTCTTTGTTCATCATTTCTTTTAGTCTTATGGACCGATTTCTCGTGAGAAACTGAACAGTAGTCACGAACTAAGAGCATTAAGTTCGACTTCTCTTCATCAGAGCTTTACCATATCCCGCTTGGTCGTCAACGGACACTTGTACCAGTGACCTCGTATAACCTTTTGTGATATTTTGTCAACGTTGGACCGGTCTTGAATACCATTGTACGTTATGATCGGATTCGGCGTTGAAAATTAACTCACACTTAATCTTGAAGCTGAAAGAAGGCCACATAAATTCACCCTAGGCCAACCCTAGGCCAACTAGGTCAGTCAAGGTTGAGACTGGGGGGGGGGTATCGTTCGAGGGTACGAGTGTCTCCTTTGAGGCTGAGACCTCAAGCACTTTCGAAGTAAACAGACATGGAGTGGAACCTAAATGTCACAGGCACGTCACCAGCCGTCCACGCATGTGCATCTCAGCCTACGCAAATCCGGCCACCACATCTCTCCGGTCGTGCTGGGCGTGTGGCGGTCGGCACCCTGCCTTCTGTCCAGATACATTTGTAACTTCGGTGTCACTGTCAGCCCTGCATCTTTGGTTGGTTATTTAGACCCAGGGCGTATTTACCGCGTTGGTCATACCGCGCACATTGCCCTACATCTTTACTGCCAGTCCAACGTTAGGCACTCCAGCTCCGCCAGTGAGTGCTGTACGTTCTCACAGCCGAGCTCACCATACTCGCGCTCCGCAGACGTGTCGAAGCAGATCGAGTCGCTGAAGCTGGGCACGCGGCTCCCGAAGGAGTCCGACATGCTGGGCGTGGCCAAGGCTCTGGTGCGTCTGCACGACACTTACAACATCGACCTGGACCGACTGGCCAGCGGCGACATGCTGGGAGTGCAGACCTCCGCCAGTGAGTGTCCAACACTCATCGGAGTGTTACAGGCTGGGAGTGCAGACCTCCATCAGTGAGTGTCCAACACCCATCAGAGTGTTACAGGCTGGGGGTGCAGACCTCCGCCAGTGAGTGTCCAACACCCATCAGAGAGTGTTCCATGCTAGGGGTGCAGACCTCCGCCAGTGAGTGTCCAGACACTCATCGGAGAGTGTTACAGGCTGGGGGTGCAGACCCTCCGCCAGTGAGTGTTCAACACCCATCAGAGAGTGTTCCTTGCTAGGGGTGCAGACCTCCGCCAGTGAGTGTTCAACACCCATCAGAGAGTGTTCCATGCTAGGGGTGCAGACCTCCGCCAGTGAGTGCCAGACACTTATCGGAGAGTTTTACAGGCTGGGAGTGCCGACCTCCGCCAGTGAGTGCCAGACACTCATCGGAGAGTTTTACGGGCTGGGGTGCAGACCTCCACCAGTGAGTGTCCAACACCCATCAGAGTGTTACAGGCTGGGGGTGCAGACCTCCGCCAGTGAGTGTCCAACACTCATCAGAGTGTTACATGCTGGGAGTGCAGACCTCCATCAGTGAGTGTCCAACACTCATCAGAGTGTTACAGGCTGGGAGTGCAGACCTCCGCCAGTGAGTGTCCAACACTCATCAGAGTGTTACAGGCTGGGAGTGCAGACCTCCATCAGTGAGTGTCCAACACCCATCAGAGTGTTACAGGCTGGGGGTGGCCGCCAGTGAGTGTCCAACACCCATCAGAGTGTTACAGGCTGGGCAACCCGCAGGTCCAACACCCATCAGAGAGTGTTCTTGTGGGCCGCCAGTACACCCTAGAGAGTGTTTGCTAGGGGTGCAGACCGCCAGTGAGTGTTCAACACCCATCAGAGAGTGTTCCATGCTAGGGGGTGCAGACCTCCCCAGTAGTGCCAGACACTTATCGGAGTTTTACAGGCTGGGGACCTCGCCAGTGAGTGCCAGACACTCATCGGAGAGTGTTACAGGCTGGGGTGCAGACCTCCATCAGTGAGTGTCCAACGCCCATCAGAGTGTTACAGGCTGGGGGTGCAGACCTCCGCCAGTGAGTGACCGGCACCTATCAGAGTGTTACAGTCTGGGGGGGGGGGGGCAGACCTCCGCTAGTGAGTGTCCAACACTCATCGGAGAGTGTCCCATACTCGGGGTAAAGGGTGGAGATCCTGGCCAATAAGTGCCATACATCCATCAGAGTGTTCTATGCTGGGTGTTCAGACCTGGGCCATTAAGTGCCAGGAACTCATGAGATAGTGTTCTAGGCTAGCAATAAAAAAGAATATAGTGTTTTTGAGTCAGTAAAGAAAGACGCATTGAACTGACGTTTAGACAAATGGAACTGCTATATGATCAACATGGTCGATGCACCCTAAAGCCACAAATGGAACTGCAACATGTCAAAATGTTGATTTTTAACATTTTACAGTTTTAATGTTCGGTTAAAAGAGCTTGCCACAATGAATAGCCCACATATTTAAACGACGTTTGATGTAAATATTTCATGGTTAAGTTCACTGCTTTGCTTAAATTTGTGGTATTAGCCCAAATAAGCTAATCATGGTGAGACATGTCAACAACAACAAAATTCCGAAATATCCAAGAAACCTTTTTGTCAGGTCTGATGAGAAAAGTAATTCCTGACAGTTCATATAAATATCTACTGAATAATGTGTAACATCTTCTAAAATGTTTTCGAGGTGACCTCACTCAACCGGCTCAACCAGCGATCTTAGATGATCTGACTCCTATATTTATCCCTTCAACACATGCAAATTGATGTCGGGAAAGGTGCTGGAAATTTGTGCGCGCTTGCTTGCGCCGTTATTCGCTATCGTGAAAGAATCACAGGGCAAGAAGGGGATTTCCTCCTCCCCTCTCTCCCATCGGGGATAGTGGTGACTCTTGATAGTGTGCGGCATTTTGCCACCTTCGCCAGTGAGGGGGGGTGCGACCCATGGCGTTTCCAAACGAAACGTGCTATAGAGTCGAAACGAAAACAGGTGTGTGGGGTAGGACGATATCTTGCGATTGACACCTGATTTTGTATCAGGGGTAATAGGTGGCACTCCAGGTCAGGTCGAAAGACAAAATTTCGCAAGAATCGGGACGTTTAAGGTCAATCCAAACGTTTCTTAAACTGCAGTATATATGGACTTTTGGTTAGCATCAAGGTGTTCATCGATACTTTGCGGATATAGGTACATTTCAAGCTACATTTAAGGCATAGGTCACGGGTCAGGCTAGGCCAAGATTTGTCTTTGCATCTGAAAACTTAATAGGAAGTTGGCAAAACTTACTGCTTGCACCCACTCCGGGTAAAAATTGACGGCAAAATCGTGTTTAAGACTTAAAAGAACCCTAGATGTCCTGTCAAGCTACAAAAGGTCATCCGAGGCTAACATATGTCAATGATCTTGCATAGGCTTTGAATAGTACAGGAATAGTGTTCGAATATCATTTCAGTCAACCTTCGACGTAACCCGCACAAAATGTGTCGCTTTAAGCCACCACGTTATGTCAGGATGACATGATCCTGTATTTCGTTCCACATTTTTCGGAAGTGTTCCCCTTTATGCCAGCATACCTTATGAGACAAGTCAAACTTTTCTACAAAAAGGTACTAACAATACGTCCCAGAAGGTACAGTAAATTTCCATGGGTTCGGCCGAGTTGTTCAGATGTTATCCACGAAAAACCTTAGCAGGATGGAGAACATCCACTGGCAAAAATTAGAAAATGCCACTAGGAAAAGTAAGGAGATAGCAAATGATTTAAACAAGGCGTTTAGATGCGACTCGTTTTCTTCCACAATTGTGCAACAGCGGGCTTTTTTATTGCTGGAAGCTGGTGATTGTTGGACGAAAAGCCAAATAATAAAAACCCATTGGACTCAGGGAGTTTAATGAAAGAACAATGAACGCGGTTTCTTTCATCGTCGGGTAGTAACGTTGAGCTCTCCAGCAGGAAAAGCAGAGGACAATTTTCCAATTCTGGTTGACGTTAGGACGGGTTTCCAACCGTGGCTGAGGTTGTTGTTCTCTATTTCGACTATGTCAGCTTACTGACATCTCGTTCTTCTCCAGCTCTGACAGCCCAAGACTGTATGTACATGGGCAAACACTCGCTCAAGCAGCGCATGTACTTCCGCGCCGTCGAGTGGTTCGACACTGCACTGAAGCTGGCCGAGCGCGAACAGAACGGCACGGTGGCACGTGAAGACATCATACGCTTCTCAGCCAGGGCCAGAATCGCCGTACGTAACGCCATAGCTCAGCGAACAGCAGTTCAGATGCATAGAACTGCTCAGTGTTTTGTCCCTTATTGGTCTGGCCTCAAGAGTTAATCTCCGCATTGCTAGGGCAGCCTGTGGAGGAAATGAAAACGCATCTCTGAGCACCTTTGGATTAATAACGGGAAAAATGGTATTGGTCTTCATAAAACATTGCTTTGTTCTTAGCTAGATTGGCATCGCCAACGACGCCGATGCATTCTGAATGGACCAAATACCATTGTCAAGAAAATGCAAGAAAATACCATTTCCTTTGTATTGAAGCTCAAAAGTTCTACACATATTGGTGCAAGTCTTCCTTACAATTGCACGTTTATGTGGACCGTGTCATAAATACTTCGAAGGATGTAAAATATTGGTTAGAGCTGACTCCCCAGATCGGGTACTGTTATTACACTGTGTTCACAGCATCCTTCGAAAGTAACGAATTGTAGGGCTACCTTCTTCTGAATGCAGTCCAGACATTACATCATTTACGATATATGAATTTTACCTACTGCATCGTGGCAGGCATAGCTTCACCCTTACATGGACCACAGCTGAGATGAAAAGAAAAAACTGCGATCAGCTATATTTTATACCTAATACCTTTACCTATAGGAATATAATTGGTTGCTAACTAAACCCGTGCTAGGAGTGGAATTGACTCTCGTCCAGGGTTGGCATCGTTGGCGCCATTTTGCAACAAATCGCTGCTTGGAATTGCTGAATGAATTGAATGAATGAAAAGCTAATCCGGCTATGGCATAATGAAAGCCACAGGACATAGTCGCATCGAAGAGTACGAACATCAAAGTGTGTCATTTTTCCCGGGTTCGCCGCCTGAAAATATGTCAATCACAGGGAAGTGTCTCGTCAATTATTCTGTTACCATCAATCAGAACGTGAGCCTCAATAATCACTGCATCCCCAAAGTATCCCATGTACGTTACAAAGTGCACATATTTAGGATGTTGATCGTTACTTTTTCCCATACCACATGACAATGAAATCGATGCGCCCTAAAGCGCAAGGAGCTAACTAACTTCGCTTTATGTAGTATCTCTCTTCGAATCCCGAGAAAAGTGTCCATGATGCACACACCGATTGGATTTCTCTGATACCAGTGGGACGGTTAACCAAACACTGACGGACGACGTTCGATGACGTCACTATCGTTTCAGCACGACGAGGTGGCGCTGACGCCGAACCACACCAACGTGTACGTGCTGAGCGAGCCCCTGAACGGCCGCTCGCCGGCGGAAGTTCGGGGCAGCGATTTGGAGGCGGGCCGCGTTCGGTTCCAGCTGGGCACGAACATCTCCACCGAGCAGGACTTCCTCAACTACAAGGCGCTCTGTCGTGGCGAGCAGCTGCTGGTGGGTCACGTGTCGGTCGGCCCGTCAGGCGCGTGGCATCCGCGGTCTGAGGGGGTCATAGGACGGGGTAGCAGACTATTGCCGAATATTGGTTAATGAATGAGTAAAGCCCTGCTCCCCAATGGTTCAGAATCTGGTGTAGAAACAATAGAAACATTCATCACGGGAGGTGCGAGAAAATGGATATTTGGCACCGCTATCAGCATCAAATCGTCTCGCTTTTTCGATTCGCTAATATCGTCGTTATGATGAGATGCCATTAGTGTGTCTCGTGTCTCCAGGGTCAGTATTTGCTTCAGTAAGGTGTAGACAGCAATAGGGTGAAGGATTGTAAGCAGCATAAGTAAAGAAAGCATCCTAAAACTAGTAAAGGCATGATGAAAATGATTGTGAGTAACGGTCGCAAGTTTCGTCTGTCCGATGATTGCTCGTTCGCTATGCCTGGAAGTTGGAGAGTCCATACCTAACCTGCGGTTAGGTATGGACGTTTGGACGTTTTTCCATCACGGGTGTCTGGAGACTTGAAGGCCCGGATTTGGAAAAGACATGCGTCGGTGTATACTCTATTGGTGTTGAAACAGTTGCACAAGTTGTCGCCGTATTGCATAATTATCAGCCCGGGCAATGCAAGGGCATTAGCGGATGCTGGAATTTGAGAACCATTTACCGTGCAAGCAAGGAAAACCCTATAAAATCACAACAACGCTCTGCTAACTGCCTACAACTGATACTGTAACACGTATGCGATCCGACTGGTACTGTAGCACCCGGAATTGATTTGAATCGCAGCGGAGCAGATAGATGACTGCCGCACTGTCTTCTGTCGCGGGTGTGCTCGACGACTGAGGAAGTCCGACGATCTGGCATCAGCATCTGGCGACCCACAGTCGTGGTCGAGCCATCACCACGTCCGGTGATGGCAAATAATCCGTGCTGCGAGCAGCGGGAACGAATGCGGCTGAGAAAAGCCCCCTTTTTGGAGCACTAACGCATCACTGATTATGGTTGAGTTTTATCACGTTGCTCAGGTTTTGTGTTAAGCTCTGTACTGCAACTGCATACCTAGTTGTTCATCTCGTGTTAGCTATTCATTTATTTCGCTAATAAGTCACGCACGAATTATTTTGCTAGCATCCCGTGCGTCATGGTGAAGCCCGAAGATGCAGCGCGACCTTAAGAGCGTTTTACACAACTGGTCCTGTATTGCAGCTCCCAAAGGAAACATCCAAACTGAAGTGCTGGAATTCAGATCGGGGCTTTGCTTATTTCAAGCTGAGGCCAATCAAGGTGGAGCAAAAGCACATCGACCCGGACCTGTATATGTTCCACGACGTTATAAGCGACGAGGAAATAGAATTCATCAAAGAAACTGCAAACACCGAGGTTAGTATTCGTGTTCTGGAGTCATGCAACTAAATGTAGCCGAGTGCGGACATGTATGCATACTTACATGTGTAAGCACGTATTTTTGCAGTTGGTCACGCAATGGAGCAGGAGGAAGACTCCATTCCATCGTGGCAGGATGTCGACCTGGGGCAGGGACGGGAGACCCTGTCGAATCAAACGCTGCACGTTTACGGCAGGATGTCGACCTGGGAGCTGATGCAGCTCTCACACGTTCCAGTTTCTATTGCCGTTTACCATACGTCACCAAGGAGGCTCCGTGTGAACTGCTTATTGCACCATATCATTCTTTGCGAACCATTGTCATTGTGATGCCATTCGCGTGTTTCGCTCTGTTCTGCAGGCTGATTTCTAAGGAGGGCGTACCACATGTTGAAAGTTCGTTATCCATACATAAAAAACTTATGCCATATCTCCTTCCATTTTGCACTGTTGTTACTTACTGCTTGTTTTATCGGATATTTATCGGATGTCGGGATTGCAGCGTTTTGGTAGCACTCAGCCGGCATCATCAGTCGATTTGTCGATGTATTTAGGTCAAGGTTAGATATCATATTGTGCACATTGTCGCCTATAAATTCGGAGATGCTGCTTTTGATGTATACAGCAACTGTATTTATTATTTCGTGATGTGCACCGGATACCTCAGAGATTAACGGGTATGAGGTGCAGCTTGCAAACCCGCTACGCCAGCCAAATGAACGCGCACTTCCTTCGCTAGAAGAGATATCTCTTCATTTGTATCCGTTCGCATCACGCCTAGACTAGCTGCAAGCAGCGTGCTCCCTAAAGTGTAAGCATTGAATGTTGAACATGGAGCATTTCGTATGCTGCCCTTGTTCACATTGTACACGCGTAACGTTTACAACATATATACAAGATTTATGTCATATATACTACCCATTAAGTAAGCACAGCACATATATTTACGCTTCATTTTAATGTCGAAACGCTTACCGTTTCTTGTTCTTCAAAACGACCAGAACATTTTTGGTCACTGTACTTTAGCTATGGCTTAAGCAGACGAGCTTCTCAACCACCCAGTGCATTGATGTATCTTACTTAGTGTTTGAGGATCAATACATCGCTGGCTACATCGCTGGCTACATCGCTGGTTTCACAGCGATGTACTCTTTATTCATGGGAATGTGCAAGGAAGGTGGATTTCCACCTTCTTCCGTTAGGTCTCATGGCCTTATCCACCACCAGTTACCGGTCTGGCAATGGTAACCCTAGCACTGCTCGACCTCACGCGTTCATCAGCTGTCGCGCTCTCTGGCGATCGGAGGCAGTACCGGCGGCCGTGGCCGTGCCTGACCCGCCCTGACCTGACCTGACCTGACCGTCAGCTGTCGCGCTCTCTGGTAACCGGAGGCAGCACCGGCGGCCGTGGCCGTGCCTGACCCGACCTGACCTGACCTGACCGCCAACTGTCGCGCTCTCTGGTGATCGGAGGCAGTACCGGCGGCCGTGGCCGTGCCTGACCCGCCCTGACCTGACCTGACCTGACCAGACCGCCAACTGTCGCGCTCTCTGGTGATCGGAGGCAGTACCGGCGGCCGTGGCCGTGCCTGACCCGCCCTGACCTGACCTGACCTGACCGTCAGCTGTCGCGCTCTGGTGATCGGAGGCAGTACCGGCGGCAGTTGCCGTGCCTGACCCGCCCTGACCTGACCTGACCTGACCTGACCGTCAGCTGTCGCGCTCTCTGGTGATCGGAGGCAGCACCGGCGGCCGTTGCCGTGCCTGACCCGCCCTGACCTGACCTGACCTGACCGTCAGCTGTCGCGCTCTCTGGTGATCGGAGGCATGGCCGGCGGCCGTGGCGTGCCTGACCCGCCCTAGCCTGCCCGCCCTGATCTCGTGACCTGACCTGACCGTCAGCTGTCGCGCTCTCTGGTGATCGGAGGCAGTACCTGCGGCCATGCCCGTGCCCGCCCTGATCTCGTGATGACCCGACCGTCAGCTGTCGCGCTCTCTGGTGATCGGAGGCATGGCCGGCGGCCGTGGCCGTGCCTGACCCGCCCTGACCTGACCTGACCTGACCTGACCGTCAGCTGTCGCGCTCTCTGGTGATCGGAGGCAGTACCTGCGGCCATGCCCGTGCCCGCCCTGATCTCGTGATGACCTGACCGTCAGCTGTCGCGCTCTCTGGTGATCGGAGGCATGGCCGGCGGCCGTGGCCGTGCCTGACCCGCCCTGACCTGACCTGACCTGACCTGACCGTCAGCTGTCGCGCTCTCTGGTGATCGGAGGCAGTACCTGCGGCCATGCCCGTGCCCGCCCTGATCTCGTGATGACCTGACCGTCAGCTGTCGCGCTCTCTGGTGATCGGAGGCAGTACCTGCGGCCATGCCCGTGCCCGCCCTGATCTCGTGATGACCTGACCGTCAGCTGTCGCGCTCTCTGGTGATCGGAGGCATGGCCGGCGGCCGTGGCCGTGCCTGACCCGCCCTGACCTGACCTGACCTGACCTGACCGTCAGCTGTCGCGCTCTCTGGTGATCGGAGGCATGGCCGGCGACAAGGTGAGCGACACGCGCATCTCCAAGACCGCCTGGCTGGACGACAGGCGGCACGCGACCATCGCGGCTCTGTCGCGCCGGGTGGCCGCCATCACGGCTCTGAACGTCGACGTTCGGCGCGGCGAGGCCGAGATGTTCCAGGTCAGTGCGTGATCAGTATCCCGCCGGACAGTGCAGTCGCATCAACTGATGATTACAGCTATGCAGGGGCGGCGATGGTAATTAGGTGCAGTCATGTGCAAGTGCCAGGGTGTAAGAGTTATACCAACATAATAATTGGAGCGTTGACCATGCAGTATTATATTTGTTCACATATTCTTGATTTAGACTGGCATCACCTTATCATGAATGCGAAATGGCGACGTGCCAGGTTTAATATATCAATTATATATATATATATATATATATATATATGCATACAAAAATGTGAATATGTATGCAGATGTGGGCACTGCTAAGTCGTTGTGCATGATTTAGAATATGTGCAGACCTGTATTTCGAGACATTTTGCGGCAACGTGATTGTGATTGTGTTCGGCGCTTGCAGCATCATCTTCGTTGTAATAGCCATAACACCGCTGACTAGGTCAACAACCATATCCGTTCGACTAATGCCTGCCCGGATAAATGCAAGCGGCTGCATGATCATGGCTTCACAGCGATGCTTCCAGGAGCGCGGGCGTGGGAAAATGGCAGCGGTACACACCGGGGCATACCGAACCGCACTGGCACGGGCTCTGTATACCCATTAGCCTGTGTCGATAATTTTCACAGCAGTGTTATCAAAAACGGCTACCGTTTTTATTTTGCCTTGATATGTGCCTAACAATTTGGCATACAAATTAGATCGCTGGGCAATTGGAATATTTTGGCATATTGGACCACTTCCTTTTTGCGAAAATACGGAAAGCGCATCAGCGCCGATATTTGTGGTCTGGCGCTGATCAAATTTTTTTACTTCCGCGACCCCTAACTCGAAAAATTTTCGATCGATTTTCATTTTCCTTCCTTTAAACAACGCGCCGGCCATTTTGAAGCAGGTACACAAACAATGCCGTGTATCGGCCGGTAAAAACTTAAAAGTTCTCTACGAAAACCCGGAGGTGTGGGCGGATTTCGCCCCCCCTCCAGGGCGCGTGTTAACAAGTAAACATCATGATACAGCCGCGGTTTCTGCACTTAGTCATTTGGAGACTTCAGCATCACTCGCTGGGCGTAGACACATAGGCAAAGCTTCATATTTTTCGCTGTTTGAACTACATAGCAGCATGATTGAAGGAGGCTGCTTTGTACGCATGTGTATCACGTACCAAATACCTCCCTATTTGTTTGTTTATTGGTTGGTTCACGACACACTTTATGCACATTCACGGCTAATGGCGCCGCCCACACTGTTTCGCCGGTGGGCCGGATGGAAACTGTGTCGAACCCGGGACCTTTGGTACCCATAGCCCGACACCTTAACCACTGGCCATCCCGCCCCTCCCTATTTGTTGCATGTTGAGACATTCAGATAGACTTTCCACATGACGTTCAGACGAAAATCAGATAAGTTGGTGATAAAAATGATTGAAATTCGCCGTGATCACCATGGGACCATCGATGTCTATTTTTTTCCCCAAAGGTACACATGTCAGACATCAATCAATGAACATTGGTATATTTAAGGCAAACATCGCGGGAAGGTGCGGGGCACAACTGACTGACGGCATAGAGCACCCAGTTCTATCTTTCATGAAACGCACAGTCATTTTAGCATATTCTCCACGTAACTCTTAGTTGTTAGCACGGGCAAATGCTGCCGGTGCAAGTAGCAAGCCCGGATGTAGCCGTCCCCCTCTCCTTCCCGTACACGGTTTTTGTAGCTAGCGACACCTGTTCACGCATCGTTCAACTGACTGACCGTGCACGGGAAACTGCGGAACTGACATTGGCATGTCCACATAGCCATCAAGTTCGAAGTTTGGCGTGTGGCACGTGAGGGCCAGTTCGAAGGCCCCGTCCCAGGGTATCAACTCCTGCAGGCTCTCTGTGGTCTCATTTAGTCTCGGAGTTCTCCTGGGACGAACGCTGTGTCTCCACGCTCATTTTTGCCTCGGATTGCACCTGATACGTTCAACAGCGAACTGGCGCTCTGCTCTGTCACCGCTACAGAGAAATGTCTGGAGCACCATTTCGCTGTGAGCATACCAGGCACTGGAGTGGAGGTACGGCATCACGATGCTCACGACTTCCCCATGCTGCAGCCGAGTGAGCTGCAGCCGGCGCAGCACATGCCGCGGCCCATCTAGCTAGTTGTGCTGCACTTTCGCGCGAAACCACATCGGATAGTAAACCCTCCACAATGGATTTAACGATACGCCGAAGGTTTTTCCATGCAGCGTCTCCCAGGCCATGATCTGATACGTACACTGTACGTGTCAGATCACGGTCTATGTAGCGCATATCATGCTGCTATGTATTTCAAACAGCGAATAAATATGAAGCTTCGTGTATATTTCTATGCCCAGTGAGTGATGATGAAGTCTTCAAATGTGTAGAAGTGCAGAAACCGCGGCTGTATCATGATTTTTACTTGTTTAAACCTCAGAGTTCCTTGTAGGCCCCAAAATGGACATTTGCTGGTGTATTAGAAGACATAAGATAGCCGATATTTTCTAACTGTCGATTTTTCGACCATACTGCGTTGTTTCAGTCGACTCAGCTCATCGAGACGATCAAAAAGAGATACTATTTGGCCCACTTATCTGGATTGTTTCTCATAGCTAATAAGGTGCCGACTGCCGAAAACAGTCTTTTGCTCAAACGCATTTTGAGAAAAATATGCCGATTGCCCGGCGATCTAATTTTTATGCCAAATTCTTGGGCACATATAAAGGCGAAATAAAAACAGTAGCCGTTTTTGATGACACCACTTTGACAATTCTCGACACAGGCTAATAATCATCCACACTGGCGCCGGCTCTGTACACTCAGTCACACTGGCGCCGGCTCTGTATACCCAGCAGCCAGCTGATCGCAATTCCGTTTACCTGCTGATCGAGATGCGACTGCGTGAGGAAGTCAGTGGACGTTGCACGATATGTGCAGTATGTAGCTTGCGCCGGATAAGGTCAGTAATACACCGTCACTGAATGGGCACATTGCGATGCAAAGAGAGCAATACAATCGAAGTCATGACGAGGATTCATTGCTGGTGATAATGCAGCGTGAGATAGCATTGGATAGCATAAATGGTATCTAATGTAAATATTCCCCCCCACCGCACGCGCCCAGTAACTCGTTCATAACAAACATCATTAAGCATGGGTGAAGAGTTTATAAAACATTCACATCTGGATTTAGATGCTGAAAACACACTTACTCGTTCTTCAATGCCACTAGTTCTATCACCTGCACGTGTACGCCAAGCAGTTAGACCAGCTTCCTCCCGGAGCAACACCTCGACTTACAAAGCGCGCTATCACCGGTAGCCGCCAACTGTCGCGACGGCTCGCTGTCGCCAGATTCGCCGGCGGCGTTCGGCCGCCACAGCTCTCCGTCAGAGGGTTCGGCGCGCGCTGTGACGCACAGATACCTACTCACTGCACTCCGTCTATGTCCTGCCTCGCTCTCACAGAGACACACTCACGGTATTCCATCTATGCCCTGCCCTACCCTGGCAGGACAAGCACATGGTACTCCGTTTATACCCTGCCACACTCTCGCAGAGACAAGCCCACGGTACTTCGTTCATGCACTGCCCCACCCTCCGCAGAGACAAGCCCGTGACACTCTGTTTATGCCCTCCCCGCCCTCGCAGAGACAAGCTCACAGCACTCTGTCTGCACCCTGCCAAGCACCACGAACTCCTCGCGCCCCCATCTGCTACCGGAGCTCCCATCTGCTGCCTGAGCGGCCGGTCGCCGACTGTTGCCCATGTTGTTGCAGATGTCGCGCTACGCCAGCGGCGGCCATTACATGCTGCACTTTGATACCAAATACGCGTTTCGTAGGGTGAGTATAGGGCTACCGGGGCGGCTGTCGAGCGGACGGGCTGCGAGGATAGCGCAGGCTGCGCCGAGTGAAACAGAGCGTTCCCGACCGCAATAGTGTCTGTGGAAGTCAGCAATCGCCGTCACCACAAGTGACGTACTTTGCCATTGGTCGCCACACTAAGTGATTACGTTCGGAGTTGAAAAGTGACACCGGCTCACCTTGGCCGTCGGATAAGCGGTTGTGGCGGACGTGTGGTACGACGTATCGAATCTCTCCTGGCCAATGCCGGCGGTGTTCTTCCGAGTCCGGCACGAGGCCGCCCGACCTCACCCACCCGGCAACATCTGTCCAGAGGTGCAGGTGCTGGTCGGTGCGCGTGCTTGTGAACGTGCATAACGTGCAGATAAAGCGCGTGCACATGGGTGCAAAGCGACACGTCGGTGGAGGATGGTACCGGCCACTCCACGGATGTCAGCCCCATTGGCAGCTGCACTTCAGATCTGTCACGGTCTGTAACATGCGTCACAGTCAGCCAGTCACGTTGGCCGGGATACGCTGAGTACGTGCGCATCTACGGTCTGCCACGCCCACGTTTACGGTTGCTTGTCGTGGTGCACCAGCACTAATGCATAAACACCGGCACACCACGACGCGCTACATGTGATGTGATCCTCGACTTGGTCGCGGATGCCCGTTCCAAGATCACGGAAAACCATTGTGGGTCACGGAAACACTCCAAAGATGACGGAGACGCGGTGCAAGATGATGCGGACCCGTTCTAGTGAGGGAGATTCATGACAGGTTGCTGCGGACCTGCCACGTGTACTGGGAACCGTCGCGGTTCTCGAAGACCCGCTACCAGGTCACGGGCAGCCGTGCAATTCATCCTGATCGGTCACATGCCGCCGGTCGGCCGACCGACCAGCAGCAGCGCGGATGAGCACCCGTCAGGAACTCGGCGCGTGTTCGGGAGCGATATCTCAGCGCGCGCCAGTTCCAAGCGAGGTCACCTGGCCCGGCTCTCGGCAGGCTCGGACCGAGGCCTGTCCGCTGCACCGCACACCGAACGGCGATAGGCACCGGTACATACCAGGCGCGGGGATGGCCGTGTGGTTAAGGTGTAGATCTCAGTACCAAGGGTCCCAGGTTCGACGCTCGCACCACTGCGGACATTTCCAAATTCCAAAACAGAGTGGGCGGCGCCATCAGCCGTGATCGTGCATAAAGTGCGTCGTGAACAACCCAGTGAATAAACAAGCCGGTACATGCCAGCTGGTCGCCGGACCGCAGCGTCGCAAATCTCCGCCCGTTGGCAGCCGTCGATGACTATTTAGTGGCGTAGTCACCGCCCGTTGGCAGCTGTCGATGACTATTTAGTGACGTAGTTACTGGCAGCTGTCGATGACTATTTGTGGCTAATCACCGCCCGTTGGCAGCCGTCGATGACTATTTAGTGCGTTCCGTTGGCAGCCGTCGATGACTATTTAGTGACGTAGTTACTGGCAGCTGTCGATGACTATTTAGTGGCGTAGTCACCGCCCGTTGGCAGCCGTCGATGACTATTTAGTGACGTAGTTACTGGCAGCTGTCGATGACTATTTAGTGGCGTAGTCACCGTCCGTTGGCAGCCTGTGATGAATATTTGTGATCTAGAGGCCATCTGCTGCAAACAAATTAATGGTCGTGGTGGTGGCCATCAATCCCGGGCGCGTCGCATATGGTTTCGGCGCCCGCTGGATTTGTAATTGTTTTTCAAGCACTAATCGCGTGCTACTATACGCTCGCTTCGGTCAAGTAAATTGAGTGGTGTAGTGCACCAGACGTGATTCCAAAAACATGGGACTGCTCGAGACAAGACATACATGTTAGACATAGGACAAACCTGTGCTTAAAACATAAGATGAGACGTGTTTGCTTCTCCCTAGAAAGGATTTTTCCATTTTCCTTTAAGCGTCATGACGACACAGCTGCTTCTGGCTTCTGCTTTTTTTGAAGTCCTGTCACAATGCATACATTGCTATGCCGCAGACATGGTCAATTTAAAATGAAAATGAACCGAAGTTGTGCATTATTTGCCTTTTAGCCAAGGACACATTTTCCAACGTCCTAATGAGGGAAGAACGAGGACAGTATATGTGTACTCAGTGGCAAACCAAAAATAACATTTGATGATTGGTCTTACGATCATCCATATCACCCAATGCAGCTGCAATACACTTCCATAACATTGCGTGTCCTATAAAGTTCCAAATTCCCCAAGCCTGGCATCATTCCCAGCATCTCATCATCAGCGTGATCCTATTTTCGATCTAACACATGCTGACGACTGTGAGAGCAATCTAGTGATCTGCACAGGACAGGGGTCAGTCGTTAACTTTTTCAAACAAAGGGATACATGCTTCTCAATTGGTTGTCTACAACCATTTGGTGTGCTGTAGTTGCTTAGAAACACAAATACTAATAACGCACCCATGACTTGATCATTCATACGCCCTCGCTAAGTCACAAAGGACCAGACAAACACTTCTCACTTCGCCGACTGCACTACAACACACATACTAAGCGCTTCCTGGAGTGGGTCCAGCACGGAGATGCGACAAGAGATCCCATCCCATTCCAACACGGCACCTCGTAGCTACCAAGAATGCAGATGTTTCGCTTGCATGTGCTCGCCTCTCAAGTCAGATTGGTTGGAACCGATGCCAGCACCGCGCCATTAGACATGCACGAGTACCTCAGCAGCTCTTCTTTCCGAATTGTTCCGAGCTGTGAGTCCTCCATTGCTAAGACCAGCATGCAGGTCACCGCCCCATTCCATGGGAAGCATGCCGCCCACATTGTGCTATTGAGAATGATTGACGCTGCATGCATTGGGTAGCGAGGCCAACCACGTGGAGTAGGCTGGAGCATGACGAAAGTGACTGGTGTATCGCCGGTGACGGGGTCAGCTGCAAATATCCGCTTCTGAGTTTTGGGGCGTGCATCAACATCAGTCTGTAGCTTCTTAAGTCGTGCATATGCATGCGGCTCACGTCGCGGATGTGCCCGATGATAGTGTTGTCGTTGTTACTCTTCTGTTGTCTGTAGTACTCGTGTCGGTCACGAGTTTAGCACGTGCACTTGTCCCACTTCTTCCAGATTGTCAACTATGGAATCGGTGGTCACTATAATTACCACGAAGACTATCTCTACAAGGCGGAGACACTGGCGGTGAGTGTAGGATGATGTATCGCTCAGAATGGATCTCACTACTTGATTACTATCGTATTAGACGGCTGTGCTGCCTCTTTTGTGAACGTAGTCATGCATGGTTAGTGTCTGAAACAAACATGCATGGACATATGTACAATTAATAAGAATCCTTCTAATAGTTTTCTTATGAGCAACGAACAATCTGAGAACTAATGAAAAGAAATCGTGTTCAGTAGTTTCTACCCATGCAGTTATCCAGCATCCTATCTCAACCACCATCTATTACATTTGGCTTGTGCCAAGAATTTCAGTGTTCTTGGAAGTTCATTTAACTTTTCAGTAATGTTGAAGAACTCAACTGCTGTACAGATAAGCATTTATTTTTCTTGTTCGCTGGATGTTCCTGCTGACTACACTAGATTAAACTAGTGGCATAGCCCTATGACAAATTTTAGCAACGTATTTATTAAGCCAGCGAGGGAACGATCAAACAAGAAGAGATGTTCAGAAACAACGCCTGATAGAAAGTTAATAATCATTCAAGACGGAGAAGTATGCACTTGTTTTATGTCAGAATGCCTCCGGGGAAGCAATCATTACAAAGACAGTTGATAGTATTGATTATATATCGAGAACATCAGTGGTCAGTTCAATTGAAGGTTTAATTTTGTTTTTATGAATGTCAATACTGTTTTGTTTTATTCTGCTTTGCAGACATCATTTATTGCCACCGTTTGAATCGCTATGCCACAGGCGCTTTATGATTTGCTTCATTTCAAACTGTTTGTGCGCTTCAACCTACGCAAAAGAGTATTAAGAATGAATTTCACTGAATATCGAGTTTTTCTATTGTGTGGTATCGAGCTACAGCATCTTGACAACGACTGACGAATGCTTTCAGAATTTCGTAGACACCTACGATTACGTGAAGTCCGGAGATCGGATTGCAACATTTATGTTCTACGTGAGTACCAGCATCAGGTCTTCACCCCAATCTTTGGTCCTTTTATTTCATACCCGCAGTCTTTTC
This sequence comes from Imbricaverruca yamaguchii, assembly GCA_034440575.1. Lineage (NCBI taxonomy): Eukaryota > Metazoa > Arthropoda > Thecostraca > Neoverrucidae > Imbricaverruca > Imbricaverruca yamaguchii. The sequence continues at coordinate 139,295 of JAOTOL010000971.1, forward strand.
CTTGTGATGATGATCTCATGGCAAGCATATGGCGCCATTTGGGCTCTTGAAGAGCAAACGAGACGCATGGGCTATGTTCCTCCTCGCTCTACAGCTGAGCCCGCCTGATCTGACCTCAACCCCCGCCCCACAGCCGTGACCACCTGACCTGACCTCACCTCCCAGCTTCACACATGAACCCTCCCGACCTCACCTCCCCGCCCCATAGCTGAGCCCGCCTGACCTGACCTGACCTTCCCGCTCCACAGCTGAGCCCACCCGACCTGACCTGAACTCCCCGCTCCACAGCTGAACCCGCCTGACCTGACCTGACCTCATCGCCCCACAGCCGAACCCGCTTGACTTCATCTTTCCGCCGGACAGCTGAGCCCCCTGACGTCGTGTGCGTCGCCTCGGATTTCGGATAGAAGCGGGAGCAGTGGACTGGAGCGTTCTAGGCTTTTCTTTGTTGTTGCATGCAACGCCCTAGGTGTAATATTAAATGTTACGAAGCATAGAAAGACGCATCCTCAGCTCCCAAGCTAAGCCTATACCTGATTCACCACCAGCCCTACAGCCAGACTGCTTTTTACTAGGTTGATTATGAAGCAATGTACGTATTAGGCATGAAGCTTTCTAACTCCGAGAAGGATGCAAATATATAGGGTTCCACCATAAATATTACAAACATAGGGGTTAGGACAAGTCGACATTCGCGAGGAGTCTTCTCAGAGGTGCATAATACGCCACCGCTGCCGGCAGCTGAGTGACGTCACCAGGGGCGGAGCCACGGCCTTCCCCAAGCTGGGCGTGGCCGTGTTCCCGGAGCGCGGCGCCGCGGCGTTCTGGTACAACCTGCGCCGCAGCGGTGGCGGCGACATGCGCACGCTACACGGCGGCTGCCCGGTGGCGTACGGCTCCAAGTGGATCGCCAACAAGTGGATCCGCGAGCGCAACCAGTTCCTGCGGCGGCCGTGCGCACTCGACCGAGCGCAGTGACCCGAGGTCACCGGCCTGACACAATGACCTGAGGTCACCAGCCGGACGCAGTGACCTCAGATCAACCGGCCTGGTGCAGTGACCCGAGGTCACCGGCCGGTCGGAGTGACCTGAGGTCAACCTGCCTGGTGCAGTGACCCGAGCTCACTGACCAGACGCAGTGACTGCAGTATGTGACACTGATGTGAGCAGCGACCAAGGTACGACTGTACACGGCAGATGTGGCGAAGGTGGTCTTCGATGATGGAAGGCGCGTCGTGAGAAGGTGTTTGGCTGTGATAGGCTGGCGTACATGTGCTGTCAACATTCATGCTTGCACTTGTATGCGTATGCGTGCGTGCGTGCGTGCATGCAGCAAACGTGTATGATTTGTCTTCACTGGAACGCCCGAGTAGCTTCTCATTCTCTTGTGAGTTGCGTAGGTGTACAAGGGTGTTTTGCTAATGATGTGATGCACGCTGTGTGCGTTCGCTTTGTGCGATGACGACTGGGAAGTGGTGACTACATTGTTCGATTTTCTACACATTTCCAAATATGTGCAATAAATCATAAGACGGGAATTGCGAATATGGCGTCGGTAATACGCAAACATAGCGCCCGGGCAAGACATACGCATAAGCAACTAGCGATGCACCCACACATCCGTACATGAGCTCGCTTGTTAATATAAACACCTGTCGCGGACACACATACACATTATGGCCGGCAAGATAGATGGAAGGGCATTAGAGCAGTGTGACCGACGTGTCAAATTGAAACGGCGCCGGTCACCGCGCAAAAAAGGCTTTCTCCGGGATGTTGAGCACCTTCATTGTAACGAGCAGTTATTTGCGGTGGTTGATCTTGTTTCTATCCCCTTATTTCGCAAGCAGCTTCTCTGTACGCTTGCGTATCACCTCAGTATCCGTAGTCGCAAACCAGTGACCTGGATGCTGATGATCGTACAATTCGGCATTAGCCGCACTGAGATGCGATCAGCCGAGGTAGTCGGAAGGCTAACGATCCCCGCACGCTGCATCGAGCTGGTTGATGGAGCACCACTGTAGGAGAGGCGCTGACAGCATAGTGCACAAGTGCTGATGCACATCCTAACGCTTCACAGCCAAACTTGACCTGAGCCTGCACACATGCACTGATCAGTTCATCACCTCGCTGCTATCTGAGGGGCTCGGGGTAACATTACCCGAGGAGACCTGAGCGACGATCAGCCGCCCGTAGAGTTCACGTTATGTCTGTGCATGTTCGCCGTCTGGGTCGTTCATCCCAGCCCGAGGCAGAGATGAGCCAGTTGCAGGAATGCCGCGCCCGTCGCTCTGCAGCGACGCGGCAGTGACGGTGCAAGCAGGCGCCCGGCGTGTTTGGTGTACCCACCTGCGGTAGGTTGGTGCAGTGTCAGTCTCGGGCGTGTTTGGTGTACCCAGCTGCGGTAGGTTGGTGCAGTGTCAGTCTCGGGTGTGTTTGGTGTACCCAGCTGCAGTAGGCTGGTGCAGTGTCAGTCTCGAGTGTGTTTGGTGTACCCAGCTGCAGTAGGCTGGTGCAGTGTCAGTCTCCGGTGTGTTTGGTGTACCAAGCTGCAGTAGGCTGGTGCAGTGTCAGTCTCGGGTGTGCTTGGTGTACCCCTATAAGCACTGGATGAATATTTGTGTAATATATTTCATCCCAGAAACCGACTCCGACTTACCCGCCACACGGCGCCAAGACCGCCTGAAAAAAAACTGCCACGATGTAAACAATAGCGATGGCCGCGCTGTCCCGCGTGACAGAGGCAAACCCAGGGAACATATAGGTTAGGGTGTCAGTATCGCGATCGACTCGAGGCATGCGATTGGAAGAAGAATATTTCCACCGGTGCATCTCATTGATGTTATCTAACCACACCCGGAACGTGCTGGAATCGCCCATGGTGTTACAGTGCTGACAAGGGACGCTGAGATGAATTTTTTTATATTCCAAAGAGTTGAACATTGTTTGTACAAAAAAATCATCTTTTTTAATACACCATATTAGACGTGTTATATTTGATAATTATCGTACCGGATGTACCTATCTTCATACCCGTGCAAATGAAGGTCAAGCGTGTGATCAACACTAGACGGCACGAAGCTGCCACACATAGAATATTATCGGGACCAGTCTGAATAGCTTGGAGGGATGCCAGCAGCAGCCAACCCCTGTCCCCTCCACCAACTGCACCCACATTCAATTTGTCTCAAAATATCACCCGAATTAGAACTGGGTGAAAACATATAACGCTTTGGTAAAGTGCGTGTATTTTTCCATGGCGGGTAATAAATGGCGCCAAAACTAGGGATATTTGACGATAGTCACTAATTGGTAGCTGGCAGCGCGCCACACTTGTTCGCCGGTTTCGAGGTCGGGCAGTGTAGGGTTTCAGGCGCCGCTGTTGATGTGTTGTGTTTATGCAGTTATTGGTTGATGAATGACGATTGTAAGCATATGGCATTCAGACTTGATCTTGTGGCCGATTGTAAAGTCGGGGTATTGAACAATCTTCAAGTGCGAGAGGAATATATATGGCCTATCCAATCTGGGTAGGTTAGGATTTAGGTACATACCCAGGTAGGTACCTTCGTACCTATTTAGTAATACTTGAAGATCACCGGTACCCACTTTGGTAGGTACCTACCTATGTAAGTACCTTCGTACCTACCTAAGTAGGTACGAAGGTACGCCACCTTCGTACCTTGGAGCCGTACGCCACCGGGCAGCCGCCGTGTAGCGTGCGCATGTCGCCGCCACCGCTGCGGCGCAGGTTGTACCAGAACGCCGCGGCGCCGCGCTCCGGGAACACGGCCACGCCCAGCTTGGGGAAGGCCGTGGCTCCGCCCCTGGTGACGTCACTCAGCTGCCGGCAGCGGTGGCGTATTATGTACTTTTGAGGAGACTCCTCGCGAATGTCGATTTGTCCAGCCCCCATGTTTGTAATATTTATGGTGGAACAGTATAGATTTGCATCCTTCTCCAAGTTGAAAAGCTTCATATCTAATACGTACATTGTCTTATAATCAACTTAATAAAAAGCCCTCTGTGACTGTTGGGCGAGTCGTGAGTCAGGCATTGGCTTAGCTTGGGAACTGAGGATGCGTCTTTCTATGCTTCGTAACATTTAATATTACACCTAGAGCGTTGCATGCAAAAAAAACGTAGAATGCTCTAGTCCACTGCTCCCACTCCTATCCGAAATCTGAGGCGACGCACACGACGTCAGGGGCGGCTCAGCTGTCAGGCGAGAAGATGAAGTTAAGCGGGTTCAGCTGTGAGGAGGGGGTGTGAAGTCAGGTCAGGTGGGCCCAGCTGTGGGGTGGGGAGGTCGGGTAAGGTAGGCTCAGCTGTGGAGCGGGGAGGTGAGGTCAAGTGGGCTCAGCTGTGGGACGGGGAAGTGAGGTCAGGAGGGCTGGGGAGGTGATGTCAGTAGGGCTCGGGGCTGTGAAGCAGGGACGTTTGGTCAATAGCGTTCGGCTGTGGAGCGGGGAGTTGAGGACAGGTCAAGTGGGCTCAGCTCTGGGACGGGGAAGTGAGGTCAGGAAGGCTCGGCTGTGGGGCGGGGAGGTGATGTCAGTAGGGTTCGGGGCTGTGAAGCGGGGAAGTGTGGTCAGTAGGGTTCTGCTGTGGAGCGGGGAGGTGTGGTCAAGTCAGGTGGGCTCAGCTGTGGGGCGGGGAGGTGAGGTCAGGTGGGCTAGGCTGTGGGCGGGGACGTGAGGTCAGGACAGGAGGACATTTTTTTGGAGGGCTCCAGCTTGACGTTTTTGGATACCGATTCGATTGTTGTGGTATAGGTGTAATTTCAGCAGTGTGAGTTGATTTATCAAGTGATACGAAAATAAGTCCGTATAATTGGGTGGGGGAGTTCGGGGTGAAATCCGACGAAACTGGAAAGATAGTGGTAGATTAGGCCCCTCCACATGATAATTCAGTTGATCACTAATCAATTTCAGACCTTTACATGTTGATACACCTCCCAACCAAACCAGATACTGCTTTGACCCATCGTCTATGTTGCTGAATGTGTAACAGTAGTGTTTGTTGGTAAGTGGGTAGTCCCCTGGGCAGTGGCGTAGCTGATAGGGAGGTATACGTCTCACCCAGTTTTTTTTACCACGGAGCACCTGCCGGCGCCTTATCTTTCAGCCACATCAAAATGTGTGAATTTGTTGATTCGCAGTTTCTGACAACTACCAAAATGTACATATGAGGAAAGCACAGGCGCTCTTCTGATACCGGAAATCCGCGATAGGGCCCTTCCCCATCGTCCCTCTTTACCTAGTGGATACGGCACTGTCCGTGGTAGTCGCATTCGCTTGCATTAAAATATGTTGATGCACATTTCTGGGCTCAATATTTGTTCCAAGTCATTATCGTTTCACGCAGACAAAAGAAATTCAAAGCCCGTGTTGCAAGTCAGTTTTATTATTGAAATATTTTTATGAACCTGAGCTCGTGATAAGACTAGAGTACAAACTCAAAATGCTTCTGCATTATCTCAGGAACAATGATAACTCTCGATTGTCATGGTACAAAACAAGTCCCACAAACATATGATCATCTTTCATATCCCCCTCCACACACATTGAGTATCATTATCCATTAGGTAGGTGAACATGGAATTACCTGGAGAATTTGAGAATGAACCGTGAGCACTGAATATGAACAAAAAGTTTCCGAGTGCATGTGAACTGTCCCGACAACTAAACTCTACTTATGATGATACAAATCGCACTGGAATGCATCATCATCACTGTCATCTACTCCTCCACACGCATCGTGAGCCCATCTGTCGTACAGCACGCATCGGGACCACGGTTCGCGTGACCTGGACTGTGAAGAAAAAAAAATAACAGCATAGGCAGGCCGGATCCTCTTCATCATCGGACGATGAATCAAACAGCATCTTCTTTGCCTGTGGTTTCTTCGTTTTTTTTTCTGCTCAGATGCTTGCCTCTTTGCACCAGAACGGCTGATTTTCTTGGATCCACCTTTTCCTTATTGTTCTTAATTTTCTGCTGCCTGACTTCTCTTTCTTTTATTTCCCTTTCAAGCTCGTTTTTGTAAGGGGAAGCTGTGATAACGCTGTGATAACTTGTAGGCTATTTTGCCCCCATATGTCCATTTTCCACATCCATTTTGCCCTATTGGACCTAAATGACGAAGAATTACCAACACACAATATATGCTGCACCTAAACAGTCCCTATCGCCTGAATATCAAGGCTAAATAACCACAGTTGAAGAGCACCAAGCAAAACAAAACATTTCCACATATGCTGGAAATAAATCACCGCTAAATAACTGCAACACTAATAAGGAACAAGCAAAAAACAGATTCTCACCTGCTCTGCAATACGCTGCGGCTGAAAGGAGTGGTGCCACGCGGGTTATGCGGGCACAGACGAAGCATCAGTACCACATTAGGAACACAGGTTGCGTTGCCTGTGAGGCAAGTAAATGGGGTTGACCAGTCTTTCCCCGTGTATCTATTTTTCCCCGGTCTCCCCTATTTGGGGAAATTTATGTAGGGGTGGCGGCTCTGCCGTCGGTGGGGTGTCGGGGGAGGTGGCGGGTGTGGGTGCGAGGTGTTGTAGGGGTGTGGGTGTGCGGGGTGTGAGTGGGATGGGCGTGTGTGGGGTGAGTGGGGTGTGGATGCCAGTTGTTCCTGATGCTTGCTTAAACTCGGGGTGAATGGTATGGGTGTGTGAAATGTATTTTAGATCCAGCCTAAACTCGACTGGAACTGATGGAACTACTTGAACTGACTCAACTTATTGAGGGCTTGACTTAAATCACTCCTTTGCTGATTGTGCCTATGTCAGTGGTGTATTGTGTTCTTGTTTGTTTTTTCGCCGCTAACTCCACCACACATTTCCCAAACCCCAGCCGACGTGATGTTGGTTTGAGTTGCCGTCCCTAACACTAATTTATATATGTGCGAGGCGAAAGTTGTGGGAACACCTTATAGGGAAACGAGAGTCTTTAGACAGAGTATAATTAAGACGTTGCATTTCAGAATTGATGAGAATTAAATTTGCCATTGGTTTCAATGAAATGTCCCATGTTGAGACTTTTTGGACGCTAGGAATAGTATAATTTTGTGCAACATACCGCACGAAATAGGTGCCTGTGTTGAGCCCCAAGCGGTTTCCGCTGATCCTTAAATCTACATACCCACATTCATTCTCCTCATTCACTTCACATTCGCTCGCCTCCATTCATGCTCTCCTTATTAATTAATGAATTGCTTGATCCCAAAATTTAGCTCCCGACCCACCCCTCGGCGGTACACAAACACATATATCGACACACCATTGGTCTAATTTTGGTGGTACGTTGGCCGAACAAGTAAACCTTTCACTGCCAATCATGGCTGGCCTAGCCATTATTGGCAGCGTTCCTCGCCTGGACAAAGTCTGAACTGTAACGAGGGGCTCACCGCACTGGCTCCGAGAGCTGATACAAGTGCTCTGGTGTCTTTGACCGACATACCTAGCCTTAAGTTCGATCGATGCCACGCCGGGCCTTATTCGTCGTACACTTGCGACCAGGTCTGACGTATTCCACGGGCGGGCACGGATCCATACCACGTTGGGCACGTACCTGGTCGTCGTTATACCCTAGCCGGCCCTACTATTTTTAGCCTCGGGGCTTATGGCATGCCAAACCCGTCCATGTGTCGCTCGAATCTCTGCACCAACCGTGCCCACGTGCAGAATTTGGGGGTGGACAAATTACCGGGCAGTGTTTCGCCTATACCCTATATTCCGGCGCCAGACTTCCGGCAAACGCAATGTGGTGGCCTCTTTATCAGCCCCTCCCACATGCATACCATGTTCGCTACCTCACCTGCACCCCTGGGTCGCAGAGGCCAGCTGGATTTTGCGGTCATGGACCCTGAGCAGGTGAATGAATGCCCCCGAAGTGTCCGTTCATCGCACCTTCTCGCAATTAGACATTATCCAAACGCAGATCATATATATAACAACGTTAATATTCTACTCAATTTAACTGGCTTCAACAGTCACTACCACCACCCGGAAACGTTCGGTCCATAGGAGGACGGCTCGCAGGTCGGCTGCCTCGCATATCAAGTTACTTAATCGTACAAATTGATGTCATGCACATACCCAATCATAATTGTGTGAATCATTCTACCTTGTCGGGAAGTACTCACGGTACTATCTCCGTCTACAGGTCGGCTGTCGATGACCCGGTCAGAGCGAAAAGCGCGGCGCGCACCCCTCATCACCCGCGGCACGGCCGCCATTTCAATTCTGAACGTAAATATCCTCCCCTCCTCGCACCTGGTCGCTGAGGTATTTACTACGCGGGCACCGTTTCAAGAGGGTTGTAGTCACGTCATCCATTGCTGCTGATCCCCAAGGAGGGTCTCGGACTCGGCCATCGGCTTTTGACCCAATGCTCTCCTGTTTGTCGTGAAGGTCCCGCCTCTCAACGCGTAGCTGGAGGGCGCCACAAGATTTGCTGGATTTTGAATTGGTTTGCACCACAGTTAGAAGTTAAGCTATAATATCATTTATTTAGCTCCGGTTAATATGAGGGTCGAATGCTTAGGACGAGGAGAGGGGGAGAGACAATGATATTGCACACACATATTAGGACGCGTGGCAAAAACGGACCGAGAGGTGGCCCCTTTCAAGGCCCACCCGTGTCCGGGGACCTGATAATGACGGATATTGCACAAGCGTCTTTTGCAACGCCTGGCATACGGAACGAGAGATATCCCTTTTGAAGGCCCACCCGTGTCCGGGGACCTGATAATGACATATATTGTGATCCGGTTTGTGGCGCCTATCCCCGCTCCTCAGCCGAAGCTATGCTCGTCGACAGCTTGGTAATCGTTCCCTGTGTCGGCCGGTCGCTCAAACGTTTCCATCATCAAAGGCAGCATATTTACATGTCTTTTCAGGGTATGACAAAAGGGTCGGAGCACGGTCCTGACAAACGCATTCTCCGTCCAAACCTCCTTCCCATACATATATACCTACCCTGTCCTAAAATAGACTTGCGCAGTCAATGCCACCGTCCGCTCGCACGTCCATCCCCGGCTAATCACCCCATGAATGACCTGATGGTACCATTGTGGGTTGGGGCGACGATGTTGGGCGGGAAGAGCCTGTACAGTTTCATTGAGTAGTGTTCATGTAGTAGTCCGAAGATGGAGGGGAGGTGTCGGTCGACGACACCCACATTCTTGCCTGTAGTTTGGGCTCGTCGTCTCTTTCCTCTCGACTGCCTAGGAGACTCTTGTTCCCCGGAGAAGGTGATAGAAGTTGGGCCAGTTTGGAAGAAGGACGAAGGAATGTCCGCCCGACGGTACTCACATTTTGGTGCTCGGCTGGCTTCTTCGCCCGCCTCGACTCTGCACGAGATTACTCCATCTCCGAAAGAGAGAGGGCGGGAGCTTCCAAGAGTAAGCCCTCCCGAGAGTATCAGCGTGTCAGCGTGAGAGCTTGAGCGCATGAGAGACCTTAAGCGAGAGAGCTTGGGCGTATGAGAGAGAGAGAGAGAGAGAGAGAGAGAGAGAGAGAGAGAGAGAGAGAGAGAGAGAGAGAGAGAGAGAGAGAGAGAGAGAGAGAGAGAGAGAGAGAGAGAGAGAGAGAGAGAGAGAGAGAGAGAGAGAGAGAGAGAGAGAGAGAGAGAGAGAGAGAGAGAGAGAGAGAGAGAGAGAGAGAGAGAGAGAGAGAGAGAGAGAGAGAGAGAGAGAGAGAGAGAGAGAGTATATATATATATATATATATATATATATATATATATATATATATATATATATATATATATATATATATATATATATATATATATATATATATATATATATATATATATATATATATATATATATATATATATATATATATATATATATATATATATATATATATATATATATATATATATATATATATATATATATATATATATATATATATATATATATATATATATATATATATATATATATATATATATATATATATATATATATATATATATATATATATATATATATATATATATATATATATATATATATATATATATATATATATATATATATATATATATATATATATATATATATATATATATATATATATATATATATATATATATATATATATATATATATATATATATATATAGAGAGAGAGAGAGAGAGAGAGAGAGAGAGAGAGAGAGAGAGAGAGAGAGAGAGAGAGAGAGAGAGAGAGAGAGAGAGAGAGAGAGAGAGAGAGAGAGAGAGAGAGAGAGAGAGAGAGAGAGAGAGAGAGAGAGAGAGAGAGAGAGAGAGAGAGAGAGAGAGAGAGAGAGAGAGAGAGAGAGAGAGAGAGAGAGAGAGAGAGAGAGAGAGAGAGAGAGAGAGAGAGAGAGAGCGTTTCCTGCTTGTCCGTTAGTTTTCTTCAATTTTCTGTAGCCCCGCCTCCTTTTTTCTGTAGCCCACTCCCAGGGCTTCGAAGTGAGCTCGCGCTTTTGATTGGTGGAATGTGCCCTTGCCTTTGCCGCCTGGGGCCTTCATGGTGCTTTTTATGGTTTGGATGGCGACGTCTTCAGACCCAGGCCACTGACCTCACGGGCCGATGACCCTTCTGTCGGAGGTGGTTCAGCTGGTGTTTACACCTCCGGTGGCCAGCTGGACGGGGTGCCGGGCCATTACTCGGGTTGGCCTATAGGTGGTGTTGTCGGAGCCGCCACCTTGATCTTGGTGCTGGCACCAATCGCGTTTGCTTTGGCTTTCCGGGCAAATATTTATAAGGAAAGGGAAGATGGCCAGGATCCGGCTGGACGTCTGGCGGCCTGTCCGGGTGGGAAAAATGTGAATGCTTCATGGGGAAAAATGTAAGCCTCCTTACATTTCTCACTATATTATTTGCTAGTTGGAAAATTAAACATACAAAAAAAAAAACACATGGTCAGGTACATTTCTCGCTCAGGCATCCCTTGCCGTGAAAGCACATGTAATAGTATGGCTTGTGTCCCTGTTTTCATTAAAAATAATCCTGATATAGCCAATATCACCTACTCCCATATCACTTTGTCTACAACATAATGAATATGACGCCAGCAAGCTTCATTATGGGGCGGAAACGTAAACAATCTATGTCATGCGGCGATGATCGCGCCAAGAGCGCCACTATGCGAACAAAATCAAGAGTATTTTCACAAGAAATTGCGCATGCGCAGAACGGATGTCTGCATTTAACTGTAGTACGACCCCTACCGTGTCAGTCATAGATATTACCATTTTCGGGTTTTGCACGTCTCCACGACGGTCGATATCTGGACTTGCGCCTCTTACCGAAGCACGTGCGATTGCCTACGGAAGAGGACGGTGAGGAGTGAAGGAGAGACGACGCCAGCTCTGCGGCCACAGTGCGGACGGGTTCCGGAACAAGACGCCACCTGCCATCAGCCAACTGCCACCAGCCACCTGCCACTTGCCACCTGCCACCCACCACCTACACCACCTATACCAACACACATACATCTATCTACAACAAACGCACAAACACCGTCCGAGACCCAACCTTCATCTACACACACTACCTTCTCACCCCGCTAACCCAATTTCAGCAACTTTCAACTCCAAGCTTCTGGACCTACTCCCCAGTGTCTTCTCTACCACATCGCCTTCTGCATCAACCTCTGCGAGCTTCTACCTATATCTACGTTTTCTACAGCATCGTCTACATCTACATCTTCAAGACTATCTACAGTGATACAGTGCAGTGCCCTTCGTCTTTTCTTCAGCTCCATCTACCTACTACAAGCCACCACTACTACGAGGTCAGTCCGGCGGTGCTGCCACTCCCCACACCCAGAAACCTCCAACCCCCACCCGATCTTCCCACTAGTGCCCTCTGCACGATCTTTTTCTGATCTATCTATTCATGCTCTCTTCAAGCACAGTTTCTGATTTCTTCGTGTACTCTTCGTCTTTATCTGCCCCCTCTGTTACACCTGTCGGTCTCTCTTCACGCCCTTCTTTACCTTCCGCCAAAATTGTCAAGTGTATCGTGTGCCACTCACCTGCCATCTACACTCTTTTTCCAACATCACAATACTACAGAACCCGACCATCATGAACACTAATATGATCACCACCGAACAACCACCCACGGGAGATTTCTTCATCTGGCGCCGGGGGGACGGGGAACCAATGGGCACTAGGGCACAGCGTCCTTGAGAAATTTTGGATTCGAGATTCGGCCCTATGATTTTGAAATGTAATCGGGTGTGCTGATTTCAAATTCGAAAGCTGTTTTTGGATCAAAGCATTTTCTGGTCGGCAAATTTACACTTTTCTGCAGGCATGTTTCCTAACTTTATGCTAAATATGGGACTGTGGACACAAAGACATGTCTGAAAGTTGTGTGACTGTCATATTCGTGATGTTCACACCAAAATACCTATGGTTACCACTTTTCAGCGCGCTAAAGCGTATATTGGGTATATTTCTGACGGTTTCTCTGGTCCGTCCGACACATCTCTCACTAACGCCATCTATAGGTGTTTTTTTCATTAACTCTGAAAATTGACTCATTGAACTAGACATATATCAAAAGCCTGTCCAGTATGCATCTAAAATTTACACTAACGAACTGAAAACTGATGGCTAAGTTCCCTTAGGGGCGGATCCAGGGGGGAGGCAATAGTAGGTATGTTGAAAAAGGCAAAGGCAGGTTCGTATACAAAATACAAAAAGTGAACACGTTTCTTGAAAACTTCAAATAACATAAAACAAGCTTTGAAGTATCATAGTAATCGTTTGTAATGAAGGAAAACATTGCATAACACACAGGACTACCGTTTAGTGATCGGCTGAGGGAAATAATAGAAATACACACAGGAGAACTGCCACTCAGACACATTATCACTTCTCTGGACGGCCCAACAAACGCAAGGGACGGATTGCAAGGTCCTGTTGGAAAGATGCATTCGAAGGTTGAAGACATGAGGTATGATCCAGCGTTTGAACGGTAGCTGAAGGCGAGGAATATGTGGAGATCCCAGAAGATATACTTGACAGCATGTCAACAGACCAGGTCTCTTACGACCTGTGTCGGGCGGTGAAAGCTGGAAGTCTGGAAGTATGTAAGAAATGAAGCCTGGCAAGTTGAACCACGCGCGCTAGTTGACAACAGGTGAGAGGATAGTGTACTTGTGGACCAGGCAGCACGGGCTCACCGACTGAAACAAGAGAATCCTGAGACGGCTGGCAGAGTTCTGCGTCAACATATATTTCAAGTGCTACTTTGAGATTAAGACGAAGCCCAAAATCGTGGACGCACCCATACACATAATAACCCATCTCCGGATCCTTCGTACGCAACCAGAAGAGGTTCACGACTTTAGGGCGCATCGACAACATTGGTCATGTAGCCCAGAAGAGGTTCAGGCGGCGGTTAGCCGCTGTGTTCGGTCTTCCACCTGGTACGCCCATCCTGCGAGCCTCCTGCTGTCCCTTCTCGCCAGCGAACAACCTAAAGATAGGAAGTTTGCAATCGAAAAGATCATCGGTGTGAGAGGAGAAGCAGAGTACGGGGACAAGTCGCCAAGGACGAGAAAGCACCCCAAGATCAACATGTCCACCTCATCACTTATACAACTGATCGACTGGGACGACACAGAGATCACGGAACCTGTGTTTACGTGTGGAATCGCCGCAACAGAACTCAGGAGGATCATATCCATGCCGCCAGATGTCCCTCCGTTCCCTGCGAATGCCCAGTCGACGGAGCGGGCGGTCCAGCACATCACGACAGCCGCTGGAAAGGTCAGGAGGCCCGAGATTGCTCTGTCCGCGTCAGCGCCCACCACAGAAAACAGTTGCCAGTGTTCCTCTCTAAGGACATAATGGAAGCTATGAAGTAGGCCAATGACGGGGAGTAGTAAAAGGGCCACACAAAACTGTACTTTATGCATTCTGTCCTTCAGATATCTATTATTTCCCTCAGTCGATCACTAAACGGTAGTCCTGTGTGTTACGCAATGTTTTCCTACATTACAAACGATTACTATGATACTTCAAAGCTTGTTTTATGTTATTTGAAGTTTTCTAGAAACGTGTTCACTTTTTGTATTTTGTATACGAACCTGACTGCCTTTTTCAACATACCTACTATTGCCTCCCCCTGGATCCGCCCCTGAGGGAACGTAGGCATCAGTTTTCAGTTCGTTAGTGTAAATTTTAGATGTATACTGGACAAGCTTTTGATATATGTCTAGTTCAATGAGTCAATTTTCAGAGTTAATGAAAAAACACCTATAGATGGCGTTAGTGAGAGATGTGTCGGACGGACCAGAAAAACCGTCAGAAAAATATCCAATATACGCTTTAGCGCGCTGAAAAGTGGTAATCATAGGTATTTTGGTGTGAACATCACGAATATAACAGTCACACAACTTTCAGACATGTCTTTGTGTCCATAGTCCCATATTTAGCATAAAGTTAGGAAACATGCCTGCAGAAAAGTGTAAATTTGCGGACCAGAAAATGCTTTGATCCAAAAACAGCTTTCGAATTTGAAATCAGCACACCCGATTACATCTCAAAATCATAGGGCCGAATCTCGAATCCAAAATTTCTCAAGGACGCTGTGCCCTAATGGGCACCCTGGACCCCTGGCTGGTGGATGGAGAAATCTCCCACTACATAGGGGCGCCCCTACACGCCAAACCCCTAAGATCCGTGGCGCTCCTAATCCAGGCAAATAACAAAACTGATGCATAGCTACTCACCAAAATTAAAAGCATAAAGGACACCCCAATCACCATCACACCGGCTACAAACCTCAACACCAGTCAGGGGACGATCATGGCCCGGGATCTGGTCGGTATACCGGCGGAGGCACTGGCCCTCAAGCTTGGGGACCAGGCGGTCTCCGCCGTGTACCGGCCGCCCCCGAGACCAGGATACAGCACAAACCATCTTCTCATACTGACATTCAACTCACGCAAGCCACCACCCCACATCAAAGCCGGATACCTCAGGTATCCGGTCACACCACGCGCACCCCTCCCGCAGCGCTGTAAGATATGTCAGCGGTACGGCCACTCCGCGGGGGGTGCCGCGCCAACACCCGCACATGCGGCCGCTGCGCCCAACACCACAGCACAGACACATGTGACAGCGGCGAGCTGTGTTGCGCGCCTGCGGGAGGGATCATGGGGCCTCGGATGGGTCCTGCCCTCGGTGGATGGCGGAGCGCGAGGTGCTCCGCCGGATCCACCTCGGGGGCATGGACCCGTACCGGGCCAGGGCGTCGGTCCTGGACCCGCCGGCGGCGTGGCCGGCTCGGCACACAAAGCTGGGCACACAGCAACAGCAACCACCAAAACGCACAAACGAACATTACCCGGCTCTGACAACATGCTCCCAACCTGAACAGAACACAAACACCAGCGCAGAAGAACCACAACGCAGAACATCCGAACACCACCTAATACAAACACCCGCAAAACTAGACCACCAACACCAGGACCTTCAAACCACCGTCAAGCACACTCAAACCTATCTACTCCAACCTACCACCCACCACCGCCACCAAAATACCAACAAGCATCCGCAGCATCCCCACACACCACACACACACTGGACAGACCACCTACACCATATGCACACACAGATCAGGACACAGACCCGGAGGAGCAGACGGAACGAGAACACGGAACAACCGACTCAGACACCACGATCCCCCAAACGCGACACCACCAATTACTCAGCCACACAGGCCATCCAATAGCACAACCAAAAAACAGCCATCACATAAACGCCCACACACCAGCGCTAGCACATACAAACAATGAACAAAATCATACAATGGAACACTCACGTACTTATCAGACACTGGCCTGAATTGAAATATTATGCACTACAAACAAACCCTATAGCACTATGTATTCAAGAGACACACTTCAAACCCCACGACCCATATCACTTTCACATTCCTCACTACACCATACACAGACACGACACACACAACCCACACAGATCAGGCGGTGTATGCACATACATTTGAAACACGACCCCTCACCGCCTGATACATTTCGACATTACGGCAGACATACTACTAACTGAAATTCTTGTACACAACCTAGCTTACACACTCATCAACATCTACGATCCACCGTCGCGAAACACAGAAACACTCTCGGAATTAAATAAAGCACTTGACCAAATTCGCATAATCTCACAATACTCAACACCGGCACACCAACCTACGAAGTACCAATCAGATCCCTCCTCCCTACTACCCGAGATGTCACACTTGCCTCATCACGCATAGCCTTCACCCTATCCTGGACATCCGACCCTGACCCACACTTCAGCGACCACGCACCCATTACTATTACCTTCACCCAAATCCCTACCACCGCCCCCCCCAATCCCCAGCCTGGCCGGTGGAACCTCAAAAAAACCTCCTGGAACCCTTTCTCAGAATCGTTAGCAGTCCAAACAGCCCACAGGCCCCAACTAACACCAGAACAATTCGCAGACATACTCATCACCACAGCACACCAACACATACCACAAACAAAAACAACGACGCCAACACAAACCTCGCGCGGCTCCCTATTGGAGTGATTACTGCCACTGGGCGATCCGCGCGAGGAACCACGCACGCCATAGATATGAAAGACACCGCACACCAGAAACACTAGCAATATACAAACAACTCAGAACACAATGTATGACAATCATTAAGGACGCAAAAAATACTTCTTGGAACACATTCAGCACCCAATTTAACAGATTTAGACCTCTAGGCGACATTTTGACACTTCTGAAAACATTCCAACACCGACAACGACCCCCAATCAAAGCCATCACACTTAGGCACAACAACATCACAACAGATCCCAAAACAATAGCAAACATATTCGGAGACCACTGCCATCTTAGATCATCTACACTTCCACGAAACCCCCACCCCCAACCAGACACACACGCACAGACCTCTACAACACTATATTTACATTCACAGAACTGCAATTAGCAATCACACAGACAGATAACACATGTGCAGGACCGGACAACATTCACTAATTCTTTCTTCAAACACCTACCAACATCAACACTGCACACACTACTCAACACCTACAGCACCGCATGGACCACACATACATACCCACAGTCCTGGCTATATGCCTCTCTCCTACCTATACCTAAACCAAACACAGATTCAACTCTTTGCACCTCCTATCGCCCTATTGCCCTCACTAGCTGCTTCCACAAACTATTCGAAGTATTGTTAAAAAACGCCTCCTCTATATCATTAAAACACAACACTTAATATCTCCTATTCAATCAGGCTTCCTTCCTAATCGATCATGTCTAAACAACCTCACTTACCTCATCACAAACATCCAGGAAGCGGCGGCCAGGAGCCGTTCCACGACTGCCGTCTTCCTGGATCTAAAACAAGCTTATGACACCATCAACATAACAGCACTACTACAACACTTACACAACATCGGCATACAAGGCAGGCTGATGCAGTACCTCCATTTCTACCTACTCAACAGATCTTGCCAAGTAAAAATTGGGCCCCACACCTCAGACGCTAACTTCCCCGACACCGGTTTAATGCAAGGCTCAGTTCTCAGTCCCCTACTCTTCATTTTAGCTCTAAATTCCGCAATCACCGACAACTTTTGACCAAAATTGTAATCTACGCCGACGACATAGTATTATGGACATCAATAGAAGCACCAGCACACGCACTAACAGTACTACAACACGCACTAACAGAACTCAACAACAAACTTGCCACACTAAACCTTTATATAGCACCACTCAAATCCAAATGCATGATTTTCGACCACAACAGAGACACAAACCTACAACCCATAAAAATAAACAACTCACACATTCCCTTTGTCACCACAACAAAATTTCTAGGTATCGCATCAGACGAACGACTAACTTTTCGGCCACACCTCCTAAACATACAAAAACGCGTTTAAAAAAGAATCAACATACTACGAGCACTTTCTGGCACACACTGGGGATCCGACCGAAACACATTTCTAACCCTTTACAAATCACTCATTCGTCCAATTATGGAATGCGGATCCCCACTCTTCCAAAACGCAGCTGAAACAAACCTCAAAATTATAGATTCTATTGAACGACAATGTCTTCAAATAGTCACAGGAGCTTACACCACCTCACCTTCTTACGCTCTTCACATATACAACCACATCCCAGAATTACAGCACAGACGTATAGAACCACTACTTAGATACCACTACAAAACACAACTCACGAAACAACACCCATGCACACAGGCACTAAAACTCCGCACAACACGCAGACACCAACTCATGAACTCCTCAAGACTACAAACCACAATAGGCTGCCGCATATACAGACACGCCAACACACTAGACATAACACTCCCAACGGCAACACCGCCCCCACAACCCATCGCATGGTGGAAACCGATACCCAACACACACTTCCTCATAGACGAACCAAAAAACACATACACACACGCAGAAATACCACAACTATTCCTACAATTCACAGCACAGTACGCCAGCTTCAACTTCATATATTCAGACGGCTCCAAATCACATACACAGCAGACTGGCACAGCGGCGGTGCTGTACCCCAACGCGGCGCCGCCGCGGGTCATCCTACGTGCTCGTCTGCACGACACAGCATCCGCATACACAGCAGAATTATTCGCAATCTTCTCGGCATACTGCACCATCTACAACACCACAATTGAACACAACATCATAGCCACAGACGCAAAATCAGCATTACAGAGCAAAACACCCCACACCAAATATAAACACCCCGTTCTTACCCAAAATACTACGCATCCACAAACAACTCACCATACCACAACGGCCAACACTTCTATGGATCCCAAGTCACACAAACATTCACGGCAACGAACACACAGACACAGAAGCAAACATAGCCACATCACTACAACAAATCACACAATGTCCCTACTCACAATCCGACTACAACCCCACAATACGACAGGCCATCAACAAACACATACAACAAACATGGGATACAGTAACAACACAGCTACACGAACTACACCCCAAACACGAACACTGGCACTCCATTAACCAAAACACGAGACTCAGAGAACGGACACTAACAGGACTACGCATAGGACACACAGCACCCACACACCCATACCTCCTACGCAATCAACCACGACCACAATGCACTACCTGCCGCCACACACTCACGGTCAAACACATGCTCATATACTGCACCAAATACAACAACCAAAGACAACATATCACAAACTACTGCACCACGAACAACATCCCACTGAACCTTACCACGCTCCTCAACGACGACCATCCAGCATTACACGAACACCTCTTCCACTTTCTCAAGACTACACGCATTAATAAAAATTGTGAAAAAGGAAAAAAAGGAGAAAAAAAGGAAAAGGTATGTTAAAAAACGAAAGAAAAAAGTAACAAAACCCGGAAAACTGAAAAAGTAAAAGATACGTTACAAAAAGAAAAGAGAAAAATAAAAACAAAAAACAAAAACAAAACAAAAAAGAGTATGTTCTTGCAATGTTCACTTCTGGCGATGACTCAACCCCAACACTACACTCCATGACCCATACCCCAATGGGGTGTAGTGGGAGATGACCCAACTCCCACTACCTGGCACCCAATACCCCAATGTGGCACTGACCGGACTAACTCTCTCTCTCTCTCGACATCATCATCTCCGGCTCTCAAACAACTCTACTGCACCAGCTCTACATCTTCAATCGATCCGGACTACCTCAGCTCTACTCTTCAAGACCATCTCAACGCTATTTCACCACTGCTCGACGACTCTACTAAACCTCCACCTCGGATTCATCGTCCTACCCCACGCTACTCACTCTCTTACACATCTTCTCTTCAACCGGAACCAGCCGATATGACCACACGGTGGCAGGCTGGCAAAATAAACTCACACACACACACACTACCGTGGCAGTATTCAGCCGATAGTTTTTTTGGGTTTTGCACGCCCTTACACCATCGGCCTTCTGACGCCAAAGCCCTGGTTTGAACTTTTTGAAGGCCGCGAGAGTTCAGCCAGCAAGAGTTCGTCGAGGAGGAGGAAGGAGGAAATCTCGGCCGATGGCCTGGGGACCGAAGTTGGAGGGGACGCCTCTGCCACCTGCCATCCACTACCTACACCAATACATATTTCTGTTGTGAGTTGCATAGGTGTACAAGGGTGTTTGCCAATGATGTGATGCACGCTGTGTGCGTTCGCTTTGTGCGATGACGACTGGGAAGTGGTGACTACATTGTTCGATTTTC
This sequence comes from Imbricaverruca yamaguchii, assembly GCA_034440575.1. NCBI lineage: Eukaryota > Metazoa > Arthropoda > Thecostraca > Neoverrucidae > Imbricaverruca > Imbricaverruca yamaguchii. Next base: position 159,619 of record JAOTOL010000971.1, read on the forward strand.
TACACATTTCCAAATATATGCATTAAATCAGAAGACGGGAAGTGCGAATATGGCGTCGGTAATACGCAAACACAGCGCCCGGGCAAGACGTACGCATAAGCAACTAGCAATGCACCCACACATCCGTACATGAGCACGCTTGTTAATATAAACACCTGTCGCGGACACATACACATTATGGCCGGCAAAATAGATGGAAGGGCATTAGAGCAGTGTGACCGACGTGTCAAACTGAGGCGGCGCCGGTCACCGCGCAAAAAGGCTGGCTTCGAGATGTTGAGCACCTTCATTGTAACGAGCAGTTATTTGCGGTGTAACAGTTATATCTTGTTTCTATCCCCTTATTTCGCAAGCAGCTTCTCTGTACGCTTGCGTATCACCTCAGTATCCGTAGTGGCAAACCAGCGACCTGGATGCTGATGATCGTACAATTCGTCATTAGCCACACTGAGATGCGATCAGCCGAGGTAGTCGGAAGGCTAACGATCCCCGCACTCTGCATCGAGCTGGTTGATGGAGCACCACTGTAGGAGAGGCGCTGACAGCATAGTGCACAAGTGCTGATGCACATCCTAACGCTTCACAGCCAAACTTGACCTGAGCCTGCACACATGCACTGATCAGTTCATCACCTCGCTGCTATCTGATGGGCTCGGGGTAACATTACCCGAGGAGACCTGAGCGACGATCAGCCGCCCGTAGAGTTCACGTTATGTCTGTGTGTGTTCGCCGTCTGGGTCGTTCATCCCAGCCTGAGGCAGAGATGAGCCAGTTGCAGGAATGCTGCGCCCGTCGCTCTGCAGCGACGCGGCAGTGACGGTGCAAGCAGGCGCCGGGCGTGTTTGGTGTACCCACCTGCGGTAGGTTGGTGCAGTGTCAGTCTCGGGTGTGTTTGGTGTACCCAGCTGCGGTAGGTTGGTGCAGTGTCAGTCTCGGGTGTGTTTGGTGTACCAAGCTGCAGTAGGCTGGTGCAGTGTCAGTCTCGAGTGAGTTTAGTGTATCCAGCTGCAGTAGACTGGTGAAGTATCAGTCTCGGGTGTCAGATGACCTATCGTATCGTAGTTGCACCTATGCATCAAATCGTAGTTTTCAAATAAAAAGCACGCCTACAAATCACGTTTCACGTTTTTTCCAGTTCCACTAACAAAGTACGTACCTTGAAAATTTTGTCGTAGAATTTCTATGAATCTACGCACAAATTCTACGAATATACGCATGCATCAAATACAAGTAATTATGAAATAATAATACAAAATTATGCCACATGCATAAATGTTCCACATTAATTCAAATCTTCATGCTGCTATGGGTTGGCTTAGTAAGTTTTTTCATTTAAATAACTCTGAAATTATTCAGAGCCAGTTCACTAATGACAACATACTTGGTTGCCATGGGCAACCACAGAAGACAAATGACACACATTGACACACATTATTAGACATATTTCACAAATGCTATTCTTGTGAAATGCTTTTTGACAACATTTATTGACATGCCAAGATCAGTCATGTTAATTCAGTATAAATATTGGTTTAGAAAACATCATTAATGGTTTGTGTAACCAAGGCAACTAGGTAGATAGCCAACAATGCTTCTAAACAATGCTTCATTCATTACCATCAACTGTCCATTCATTATGCTCATTCATTTACCATGGGCTATGCCAAGAATTGAAGCATCCAACCACTATCCACATTATCCACAATGTCAAATGGAAAATGATTATGCTGCAAGCCAGGCAGCTTGGCTTGTTCAAGGGCCCAAGCACCATGAATGAATTTACAAGAAGTTATGTAGGCACCACTGCATACTGCAAGATGTAAAAGCTTAAGTAATTTCACAAAGCACCTAAAGGCTTGCATGCATTCTGCCCGTGTTTTTATTCACATTATTGTCAATTCTGATTTTGGTCGGTATGTAACCTCGAGGTACATATCCAGGCAAATGCATCCAAATTTGTACCCGCCTAGGCAGTACTTACATAGGTACCTACCTACCTACAGAGCCTGCTAAATAGAAAGGTACCCACCAGAGTTGGTGCCGGTGATCTTCAAGTATTACTAAGTAGGTATGAAGGTACTTACCTGGGTAGGCAGGTATCTAAATCCTAACCTACCCAGATTGGATAGGCCATATATATACCTCACATCTGAAGATTGTTCAATACCACGACTTTACAATCGGACACAAGATCAAGTCTGAATGCCATATGCTTACAATGGTCATTCATCAATCAATAACTACACAAACACAACATATCAACAGTGGCACCAGAAACCCTACACGGTGCGACCTCGAAACCGACGAACACTTGTGGCGCGCTGCCAGCTACGAATTAGTGACATCGTCAAATATCGCTAGTTTTGGCGCCATTTATTACCCGCCATGGAAAAACACCCACACTTTACCGAACCGTTATATGTTTTCACCCAGTTCTAATTCGGATGATATTTTGAGACAAATTGAATGTGGGTGCAGTCGGTGGAGGGGACAGGGGTTGGTTGCTGCCGGCATCCCTCCAAGCTATTCAGACTGGTCCTGATAATACTCTATATCTGGCAGCTTCATGCCGTCTATTGTTGATCACACGCTTGACCTTCATTTGCACGGGTATGAAGATAGGTACATACGGTATCATAATTATGAAATATAATACGTCTAATTTGGTGTATTAAAAAACATGATTTTTTTATATAACAACGTTCAACTCTTTGGAATAAAAAAAAATTATCAGCGTCCATTGCCAGAACTGTAACCATGGGCGATTCCAGCACGTTCCAAATTTGGTTAGATAACATCAACGAAGTGCAACGGTGCAAATATTCTTCGTCCAATCGCATGCCTCGAGTCGATCACGATACCGCCACCCTAACCTACATGTTCCCTGGGTTTGCCTCTGTCACGCGGGACAGCGCGGCCATCGCTATTGTTTACATCGTGGCAGAGTTTTTTTTTGCAGGCGGTCTTGGCGCCGTGTGGCGGGTAAGTCGGAGTTGGATTCTGGGGTTAAATATATTACACAAATATTCATCCAGTGCTTATAGGTGTGTTGTTCTTGGCTAGATCATTGGTTAGTGGAAATGCATTTCATAGTAATATGCACAGATCAAGATGTAGGCATATGCATAGTAATATCACTTCATATGAAGTAGGTAAGTAGGTAGTTATTAGGGGTTTAGGGCGCATCAACTGCAGTGGTTGTACAGTGCCCATAGTTAAGTAGGTAGTTGGGTACCTACCTACCTATCTATCTACCTTGGAAGGTAGGTAGGTAGGTAGGTACCTACCTACCTAAATTGTGCATATTAGTAGTACAATTATTATTGGTTGAATGACAGCCAAAAGTACTTTTTGTGGCCTGTATGCAAAGCTCAATGATATACAGGATGGACAATCATTAAAATCATTCATGACTTGCCTAAACTCATCAGCACAAAGGTGAAAATGTACCCTTAGGTGTAACACCTGCCTTCTGTGATCATGGGCTGACATATCACCCGAAACACCTAGCTGCAGCATATCCATGATAGAAGGGAATATTGATGCACTAACAAAAACACTTAGCAGAAACAACTGACTAACAATGATCAATTGACTCAGATAATAGACTATGACTAGAACAAAGAACACTAATCACAGGAAAGATCAATAATAAGTAATCAATAATAAACTAGTTGGCCTATCTCCAGAGTGGGAAACTTACTTCCAGGGTTTGGAGTCGGAGGGCAAGTGGACTGGAGTCGGAGTGCACTGGAGCCAATTTTTTTTTTTTTTTTTTTTGGTGATTGGGCTAACCCGCTAACCGACGTTAAAACTCAATATAGTCAGCACGTAATATGCGTGATTAAAGCGCCTTTCTTCGTAGGGCAGGGGAGCCGAACATAACGATTTTCAGCACTTGGATAGCATGGTTCAACTTGCCACGCTTTTATGTACCCATATCCGCGAGGAGCTGCGCTACTCTATTGATACAGGCCTGGTCTAATGGACCTAGTCCGGCCGGCCCGTGCCCGCCCGACCTGAGCCTGCCCCGAGGTGCCGTGCAGGCTCATTTCCAGCGCGAGTCTCGCTGACCCAACGTTCTTCGGCAGGGGGCCAGCATGGACTCCTTCAGCATGCGGGACTAGAGCCCTGTGGACCAGGTGCCGAAGATGAACGAGACGGAGTGGGTCAGTGACGGCGTTCAGCGGAACGGGAACTGCATGCCATTGCATGATTCACGATCCCGCACAGCACGCTCGCCACACCATTAGGGCGCCACCAGAACGGAGAGCTTGGAGATGGGAGGCGCCAAGTGGTATAGCTGGTGGTGCGGCTGCTGCCGGCCGTCGCGATGTGGTGCGGCTGTGGCCGGCCGTCGCGATGTGGTGCGGCTGTGGCCGGCCGTCGCGAGGTGGTGCGGCTGTGGCCGGCCGTTACGATGTGGTGCGGCTATCGCCGGCCGTCACGAGGTGGTACGGCTGTGGCCGGCCGTTACGATGTGGTGCGGCTGTGGCCGGCCGTTACGAGGTGGTGCGACTGTGGCCGGCCGTCGCGAGGTGGTGCGGCTGTGGCCGGCCGTTACGAGGTGGTGCGACTGTGGCCGGCCGTCGCGATGTGGTGCGGCTGTGGCCGGCCGTCGCGAGGTGGTGCGGCTGTGGCCGGCCGTTACGAGGTGGTGCGACTGTGGCCGGCCGTCGCGATGTGGTGCGACTGTGGCCGACCGTCGCGATGTGGTGCGGCTGTGGCCGGCCGTTACGAGGTGGTGCGGCTGTGGCCGGCCGTCGTGAGGTGGTGCGGCTGTGGCCGGCCGTCGCGATGGACGGACACGTGGAGATCGACCGTGACCTGTCATTACCGGCGCCGACGCCCGTCCATTATATTGTCGCTCACCACCGCTTTCCACGTTGTGTTTCCATTTGCCCATCGCTGCCGTTCCTCGTTGGGCGCCATGTGGGTGCTGGCTGTGCTACCGATGAGCAAGACGGCTAGATCGCGACTCGTTCACCGGTGTTTTCCTGGGGCGCGTAGAAGTACTGAAGAATGAATACCCAGCACTGAAGAAATACTCAGTGCTGGGTATTCATGCTTTCAAATATCAAAATGAGAATATAACGGGTATTGCGTGAGACGAAATGTACGACCCTCAATATACCAGGAGGTGCTGGGTTTACTCAACATCAAAAGTAGCGTTAGGGATCATGCTATATTACTCAACGTTTCGGCCAGGGGCCATCATCAGGAGTTGTTTCCATTTGCCCATCGCTGCCGTTCCTCGTTGGGCGCCATGTGGGTGCTGGCTGTGCTACCGATGAGCAAGACGGCTAGATCGCGACTCGTTCACTCCTGATGATGGCCCCTGGCCGAAACGTTGAGTAATATAGCATGATCCCTGACGCTACTTTTGATGTTGAGTAAACCCAGCACCTCCTGGTATATTGAGGGTCGTACATTTCGTCTCACGCAATGTCTAAAACCCAGGAGCATCTAAGAGCCATTCTTCGTTGTATTAAACAATATAACGGGTGTTGGCATGAACTCCGCAAACTGCAAGATTTTGGAAATGCATGGCAATATCGCTCGCATCACGTGCAACAATTCGTATTTGCGTTGAAATCATGCCAAAAGCATTACGTATCCAATCCATCGGCAGAAATCCACACAAATCTAGGACGCTGCGTCCCCACTTTACTCCAATACTTTGCACCACATATTAGGTATCATTTTAAATTAAGACGACATAATATTCCAGCTACAACCGTCGAGTGAACCGTAGCTGGTGATGCATTCATTGCTATGCGATACCGGAAAAGAGCATGTGCACCAGTTGACTGCGGGAAGTCTGTTGGGGACATATTGAAACTAAAGACATAAAGATCCAGCGAGCAGTTGTCTGTTGTTGAATCATTGACTAATGATGTTAACTTCATCTGCTTTGAAGGTCGAACAACCGATTCAGCAATGCTATGCTGTGGGCTCGACGTACTATGTGCAATTTGTGAGTTTCCAGACGATGCATCGTACCCGAAAACCGGAACATTTTCTGTAACAAACTCACAAGACTCTTGAGACGATGCATCATGAACAAAGGCATCTCCAACCTTCTTAAAGTATTTGTCCAACTTTAATTGTTTGCTCTGTCGCTGTAAAATGGTTCCACTATTAGGCAACGTTTCAATGTCTGAATACGTGGACGCGTCCGCATCGGATATGTCACCACTTCTAGTCAGAGAATGCGCAGGTGTGGCTTCAGGCGACAAGTCATCCTCAGGGTGACCATCCTCGAACATGCTTCGTTTAGTTTGCAGAAGGCATTCGTCGAACTCAGAACACTTTACAAAGCGCACGAGTGATTTTGTCAAACGTTTCATGTAACCTGAATCTCGCTTCGGCTTCTGTGTCAAAACCCCTCTGTGTTCTTTTAGCCAAACCCGGTGAAACACATCTAGTGGAGCTTCGTTTGTTGGAACCCCAAAAGATTTAACGAACACCTCTTTCGCACAACGATCCCGACTCTCTGGTTTCAATTCATGAAATTTTCCAGAAAAGCGTACTTCATATGTTTCTTTCAAAACTTTCCCGGTTCTCTCTGTATCCGATTGTGAATGGGACAAGAGCAAGGCAATTTCAATCAGCTCAACTACATCCGGTATCTCCAGGTGTAGGTTATGTTCAGGTACAAGAAAATGCGCCAGAGCGTTCGCTACACATACGCTCTTTTCATTACCACGCCGTATGTACCAGCTTTCGCATGAGCGCATACGCTCCACTACGCGGCTCTTGAACATAACGAACTGATTTTCTAAACATGCACAATATCTTAGTTCACACATAGTTGAGCAGTGCTTCTTTGGAAAATGCAATAAGCCATCATCACTGAAATACTCGCATACAGCGAGAAACTCTTGATTCTGAAAACTTTGAAGGTAAGTCATGTCTTGTGGATATGTGGTGATATCAAATACGGAGGCCAAATTCGTTTCTACCTCATGCACATCAAGAAAATCATCAAACACTGAAATGAGCCTGACCGCGACTTCAACCTGACGCTCAAGTGACTTCTGAAATGCAAGCGCGTAATCTATTACGGCTGTCTCATCGCATGCCCTGCTATGTCGCGTGTGAGATGCTACCATACTCCTTGTTTCATTCAGATCGAAACCTTGAAATTTTCCCGTGTGATGTTCACAACGATGCCTTCGAAGCAGAGCATTTGTCAAGGGATTTATTTTCAGCTGCTGTATCTTCCAGCGAAACTCTGTGATCGCATCACGATCATCCTACACAGAATAGTGATCTTTTTGACTTTTTTGCTGATATTCAAAGCACACCGGATTGTATACATCAACACCAAGCAGGATGGCACAAAATCTCGGTCAGAGAGGTACCGTAAAGTGGACAAGCGAGATGGATCGTTCGCCTGCAAACGATCAGCATTTTCCACTGTCATAATGACATCACCGAGCTGACTCATGACGGACTGGAGCGAGGTGAATGTGTATTCCAAAAATCGAGTTTCCACAGTGTTACGAAGCTTTTTGAAGGCAGGATTCACACTCCTTGCCAGTCGCTCCATCCTCGAAGAATTCCTGAATGTATTTATAATATGTGGTAAACGAGACTTCACCATTTCTCGCGCCCAGTCAAAGCACATCAATCCTGCATCCAGCAACTTCTCTACCTTGTGGGCTCTATCAGTTAGATGCAAAAACTTTTTGTTCCCAAATTTCTTCCTCCAAAGGGAAGCAACGCCGCTATGCACACCAGCGTAAACTGCCTCTTTATCTGTGCTCAACGCCAACACCATCTTTGAGATGTCATCATCATGCAAGGAAAGAATCACAGTACTCAGTGTGTTGACGATGTGTTCAAAGCAGCCAATGGCATCTGACTCGTGGCGAATGCCCAGCTCTCGATCCTCAGCTGATGCACGGTTACGGATTACATCTATGGAGAGATTAACCACTTTCGGTTTACCATCCACATCTATGAATCGGGCATTAATGACCTGTCGAGTGATGTTACCTGTAGTCACCTTATCTGCGCTCAATTGCAGGTGTCACATTCTTCCTGTGACGACACTAGGTGAACAAAGGAAATGGTTCAGCATGCCAGAGTATGATTTGAAGAAAACATCTGTGGCACTAGCTGCCGTTTTTCTGTGAACGTTGCGTTCTATCAACTTGAAGTTTGGACCGTCCTCCAAAGAAGTGAACAATGTCCGCATGAGAAGCTGAAAATCTCGGTATGAATGGTTTCTCATTACCCCATAGTATGCTATGCGCAGCACATCTCTAGTTAGAGAACGGTCGAGCTCCCGTCTTTTTGCGTCTAGTCTCTGGGAATCATTCATCAATGCAAGGTTTGACTTTGCTACCTTATGCATAGCACTTGTCTCGTGTCTCACACACCGAAACTTGAACACATGCGGTTTGGTGATTTTCACACCAGATATAACCCAATTAAGTGCCTTTGCTGCTCCATGTTTTGATGCAATAAAGTCTTTTTGTTGCATGCAAACAGAACAAAACCCAAAGGTTCCCTGCAGGGTATCTTTCTTGAGAACCCAATCCAATTTACAGCCACGGCTTTCGTTTTCGGTAGGTGCGTCTCTGCTGGCCGAGGGAGCCAGCCTGCTGCCCAGATCATTAACAGCAGTGTGCAATTTCGACAATTCTGTTAGGATGCTGTGAAGCTTGGTATGTGCCTCCATCTGATCTTTAGCATTCACAGAAGACTTGCCAAAAAAAACTTCAAATTTATAGTTCCAATTCCTGCAGCCTCATCACTGGTTTGTGTTTGTGTTGTTCTGCCAACCATCTGGATTAACTCACGAGGATTAGTCGAAGAATCTTCAGCAGCATCACATGGTTGTTCAATAACTTCTGGCTGTGGAGGAATTGTTTCTCCCACCTTGCGACTACTTGGTAAGGCCAGATCAGCTACCTGTGTGGCTGTCGAATAGCCTGCCAGATGACTATTGGTATGCTGTGAGGGATTAATACTTCCAAGTAAATCTCGGTCCGAGACACCGGCTACATGCAATTTGCCAAGTCCGGGTGTATGCGCCTCGGGCGACGTCTCGCCATGCACTGGATTACATGAATCATCCTTTTGACCATCAGATTCAGATGATTCCATCACATGAATGACATCTTGCATGGCTGATTTGGTAGATTCGCTCACACTAATCCCTTGTTCCTTATCAACAGGTGGCAGGCTTTTTGTTGATGCCTGTGTATAGGCCTTGTAGCGAATTCTCTTCGACATCAACAACAAATACTGAGACAACCGCCTTCCTTGTTTGCCGCCCAGCGAACCAAGTTCGTTTGCATGGCGACGATGGAAATGTCTGCTCAAGTTTTTCTCGTTACGAATGATGGCATTGCAAATGTAGCATGTTGCACTTTTCTTCTTTTTTCGTGGTGCCATATTTCAGTGCTTTCAGATGATGATATTTGAAGAGCAACTTCTTATCTCAGTAAATCACGTCCTTTTCGACAAACTCACTTTGCATCTCACCCTTAAGTACTCAAATAGAAGGATTGGCATCTGGGGAGGAAAAATTACATCACCACCACAAGACAGTAAACTATGGTTCACAAACCAAGTCACTGCCCTACAATTTGTTTTCCTGGATTCTGAAAAAAGATAAGCAGGTGCTTCCTAACTCATGCAACACTTCAGACTTGCAGGGCATATGTTCAGGAAGCCTTAAGCTAACCTTCATAAAACAAGCTATATATCATTATCAGCTGGTTTCTATTCAGAATAGGCAGTCCCGTGTTACCCCAGTAGGACATCGACATCGAATATGATACTAACAATGACATACGCCAATATGATATGACATCGAATACGATACTAAGCCAGGCAGCAAAATGTACCAGTTTTAAGCAAAATGTTTTCATGGTACAACATGTCCTATGGACATTAGGGTGTATCGTCGAATAACTGTTTATTTTTATGTGCTGTGTTACTATGAATTTATTGGTCCCTGGCATGTCTAGACTCAGAAAATACCATTTAAAAAAATCTGGATTAAAAACCCAGCCTGCGCCGAGCGTGGCAAGTTTGACCCCTTACAGTGACGCCCGGCGTTGAAGTCTCCTCGTTAGTTACGCGCACACTAACACCAGGCGGCGGCTCGAGCCGCGCCGCCGCGCCCAAGGGCAGGTGTGTTTTAGCGTCTGTTAACCAGTGGTGGATCCAGAAGGGGGGCCATGGGACCATGTCCCCTCCCTTGGGCCCCTGAAAAAGGGTACCTTGGGCTCCGAAAAATGGTCCCTTGGGCTTCGAAAAAATGGGCACATTTTGTCCCCAGGGGACTTTCTTGGCTCCAAAAGAGCCATTTTTACTCAATATATTGAGGAAATTCACTAATTTTGAAGGGGCCCTTCTAAGTTACAGGGGGCCCAAAAACCAAAGGAGGGGCCCAAAAAGGCTTTCGCTCCCTACTTGCGGAAATCCCGGATCCGCCACTGCTGTTAACGCGACACCCCAGAACGAATTTCTCCTATTTAACGACAGACATACCTTTGATTTATATATCTTCGTTCGTTTTGCACAATTCGTTTTGCATCGCACATGGAAGCTACCGGATCTGTGGGAGGCGGCTGATGGGGTACCCCTGCCCGTAGGAAGAGGTTATGCAAATAGAAGGCCTTCCCTCGGCCGGTAGCGCTCGCGCCCTGTTTGTTTGCTCAGTGGACCGGCGCAGCGCCGCCTGAACCCTCGGGTCTTTTCTCGGCTGGATTACCCTTGGCGTTTCGATATTTTCGTCCCTCGTTCAGTGTGTGTCCGACTACTGAGGCGTCAAATTCTTCAAATTCTTGCGCGATCAGAGGGGCTCCCGGAAAATTTTCCTTGGCATGCCGGACCGTCAGGAGATGAGACTACGGCAGGTCGCCGCCGACCGCAGACGCCAGCGGCTGCAACAGCATGATCTGGATACGCTGTCACCGAGAGCCTCCGACAGCGAGCCCGGGCCGTCTGGCCTTCAAAACCCCGAGGCAGGCAGCTCATCGGCCACCAGCAGCGCTGACCCAGCTGACACTGGCGGCTCTGATATGGAGTGGAATGAGGAGGACGATACCCAACCCGAGACCGGCGAGCGAAATTTTGAAAGGCTCACCAACACGGCTCTGGCCGCCGACCGTTGCGGCGTCTCCAACCGCGCTGTGTGCGCCATTATAAACGGCTTCCAACAAGACATCGGGCGGATTTCGGAAACCAGCACAAAATTGATAGTAGACCCCATGAAAATGTACCGGGAAAGGGAGCGTGTGAGAAATATGGCGGCCTCGGCGAGCGCCGAGCAGCACGGCGACATAAAAGCACTATATTTTGATGGCCTCAAAGACGAAACATTCACCGGCAAATCGACCACAAGGAAAGAAGAACATGTGGCGGTGGTGGTGGAGCCTGGCTCAAAGTACCTCACACACTTCACTCCGGAAAGTGGACGAGCCATCCACCAAGTGAGGAAACTGACTGACATCGCCATTGACAACGCCGCCGACGTCAGAGTGCTCGGCTGCGACGGCACCGCCGTTAACACCGGCAGGGATGGCGGCGCGTGCCGGCTCTTTGAGCTGAGCCAAGACTCGCCTCGTGCCGTCCACTGGTTCGTCTGCCAGCTCCACGCGAATGAGCTGCTCCTGCGGGCGGTGTTCACCGAACTGGACGGCTCAACCACCGGGCCCAAGTCCTTCTCGGGACCGCTGAGTCGGGCCGCCAGTGGCGACGTCCACCGCCTAGAAGTGGCGTCGTTCCGCGCTGTGGCGGGGCCACTGCTAGACCTCCCGGACCAGCTGGTGGCTGACCTCAGCACGGACCAGCAGCTTCTCTACCGACTCGCTAGAGGGGTGGATGCCGGGAAACTTCTGGACGGCAGCGACGCGCATCGCCAGATCGGACCTGTTAATCACGCCAGGTACGTACGAGCCGTTGTCAACAACCGAAAGTGTCTAAACTGAAATTCAGACACTTAAGCGCGCCAGTCAATTCATGTCAATGGAACGGGGAAGGTGGTGGGGTCATGTCCCAATTATTTCAGTTCTCAAGTATATTAGCTTTATAATATTTGATACTACAATTTTAGATGAGAAGTGTCTTTATAAGACAAGAGTGGCCCAATGAGCCAATGTTCATTTGTCATTCTACATCAACATTAGTTTTCTGTCCGTTTGCCTACGTTTTTTTATTATAAATTTTATATAGCTTGTCTAACGCTGCCTTGGCGGCTATCGCAGGTGGCTCACACTGGCCGCGCGACTGCTGCGCGTCTACATCGGGTCAGCGTCACCGACGGCCGAGTTGACCCAGCTGGTCGCATTCCTGATGGGTCACTACATCACTATGTGGTTCTACATCAGGGCCAACAGCACCTGCACTAGCGGCACCTTGAACAGCATGCGAAGCGTGGAGCTCCGACGGATGCTGCCCACTCGGCTGCAGGACATTATCAGGCCAGTGATGCAGCGGAACGCCTACTGGGTACATCCGGAGGCTGTTCTGCTGGCGATGGTGGCGGACTCTGACGCTGCGGTGCGCGCCCGGGCCGTGGGTGTGATCCAACGGTGTCGGCAGCAACCGCAAGAGGGAGTCAGACCGTTCAAGCTGCCGACCATCAACTTCGCCGCCACCCACTACACGGAGCTGCTTGACTGGGAGAAGGAGCTGATCACCGAGCCGCCGCTGACAACCGACCTCACGGACGTCGAGCTACGGGGCATCTGCAGCCAGCCACTCCAAGTCGCCTCCTTCCCCGTCCACACTGTGGCGGTGGAGCGGGCGGTGAAGGTGGTGACCGAGGCAGCCGGCGCGGTGATGGGCGAGGAACGCAGGCATGGCTGGATCAGCAGCCGGCTCGCGCACCGCCGGCAGCTGCCAAGCATCCACAGCAAACAATCTTTCGTGAAATCTCTGGCTGAAGATGTATAAATAAACGGTATGTCTGTCGTTGAATAACAGAAATTCGTTCTGGGGTGTCGTGTTAACAGCAGTGGCGGATCCGGATTTGCTCAAGTAGGGAGCGAAAGACTTTTGGGCCCCCCTTTGGTTGTTGGGCCCCCTGTAACTTAGAAGGGCCCCCTTCAAAATTAGTGAATTTCTACAATATTTTGAGTAAAAATGGCTCTTTTGGAGCCAAGAAAGGCCCCTGGGGACAAAATGGGCCCATTTTTTCGAAGCCCAAGGGACCATTTTTCGGAGCCCAAGGTACCCTTTTTCAGGGCCCAAGGGAGGGGACATGGTCCCATGGCCCCCTTCTGGATCCACCACTGGTTAACAGACGCTAAAAAACACCTGCCCTTGGGCGCGGCGGCGCGGCTCAAGCCGCCGCCTGGTGTTAGTGTGCGCGTAACTAACGAGGAGACTTCAACGCCGGGCGTCACTGTAAGGGGTCAAACTTGCCACGCTCGGCGCAGGCTGGGTTTTTTATCCAGATTTTTTTAAATTACATTTTCTGGCTCCAGACATGACAGGGACCAATAATATCATTGTAACACATCGAGTTTTTCCGGATGATACACCCTAATGGACATATCTGTCATGTATTAAGCCAGATGAGCATTACATATATCTATCACTTTTCATACTTTGCAAGCGTGAGAGGTAGGGGGTGTGGGGGTCACTACTGTAATTTGAGACATCCATGGCAAAAACTTCACATTTTGGATCATGTGTGCCTTGTACTCAAGGAAAGGAGATATTTTCAATGGGCAAAATGCACAATGCTCATGCTTCCCATAAACACCACAATATCATTTTGATGATCACTTTTAAAAGTATTGTTAGCCTATGAGGGTACAATACTATAAATGCATCTAGGACAATTTTGAGCTAGGCAACATATGCTATGCACAAATCAATATAGGACAAAAGCATGTATTGTTTGCAGCTGTTTTTAAAACAGGACTTATTTTGCTAGAGGTTATGACCCCTACTTCATATATATACACTCACACATACATACACTATTGGCTTTTTTGTGGTAAACACAAAACAAATGCAGACTTAAAAATGGTAAACTTTGCATTAAGATCTATTCATTTTTGTGTGATGCAACCTCCAAATGCAATGTTTATGCAGCCTAAGCTGTTCTTGAAGAAAAACTATAAATTTTTGGTAAATTTGTGCTTTCAATTGTTTTATGAGTGCTTGGAATTGAACTTCCCAGTACAAAGTTTATGAAGGTGACTAAGATGATAGGACCACTCATTTTCTGTGCAAATGCTTACTTTTCAGGTTGTGAGCAAGATAACTCCACACAAATTTGTTTTGGTTCAGATATACAATGAAAAGCATACAACAGTATGAAAATAAATGTTTAAAAAATAATAAAAATGCAACAAAATCTAACCTAGACTAACCTCTCTTTGCAGAAAAAGTCTGCAATAATTTTTTGTCTTCACAAACATAAACTATCCTAGTCAAACTAAACTCATTTATACATTGTAGCACTTTAGTTCCAGAGCACCACACACTTACAACTCATTGCCACCTGAGCTGACATGACTTCCTTTGTCGATCTTTGGTCACCACCTATTGGAGTACCTATTTGATGTGCCACCTGTGCCAGACTGATTGACTGCTCAACTTGCTGTATTTCATTTATTTGTATTTTATTATGTGATTTTAACACACTTTTTTTTACCTTTTGTGCTGTGTTGTTTTATCTATTTCATGAGATGTCATAATAGCCACAAGTCCATTGTGGATGACCTGAACAAAGTCTGTCTGCCTATCTTTGTCTGCATCATGGAGGCAAATGTGTATAAAATGTGTTGTGCAGATGGGGGAAACCTGCCCACCCAACATATTCTTCAAAAATGACTCCTGGTTATACCAGTTGATATATGCCACTCTTTGCATACATGGTTAGAAATGTCTGCTGCATTGCTTAAAACAAGAACACAAATCTTCAAATTTGTTTTTAGTTTAAGGCTGTCAGTCAAAACATTTTGTATCATCACACCACAAAAATCAGTGCTGATGCACTTCCAACATATCAGCAAGAGAAGTGTTCACAGCAATACTAGCTTCTTTGTGATATATATTATGTTATATTGTTTCAAGATCATGCTAGGTCACTAATGTCAACTCAGGTCAAGTTCATGACAGGTCAATGCAACCACTCATTCATTTGTAAGGTTCTCATAAACACAAACTGAAATAATAGTCCTGTGCTTCATGCAATTTTGCATGCTACTGCCTACTTAAAACTTGGTTTTGTCATTGTGAACTAGGGTTAAAATAATGGTTCCTCATTAGGTGTGGGATGTTCAAACAAGCACAGTGGGATGTCAAAATTTGTCATACAATTAGTGTCATTTACAGAGCTTTTGATGCCCCAGACTCAACTTTGAGGTTGTGGTGTAGGTTCCAAAGAGCAGGATGTTGATACTTCTTGCAGAAGAATGTCAATTGAACATTTGGAAAGTGGTAGATTACACCCTATTTGTCAAATAATCTCTCACTGTGCCATGGAAACCAGGATGTCATTCTGGGCAATGGCATCACCAGACAATTGTGTCCAAATTCTGCATGTTCTTCTTTTAAAGGGTGACCAGAGGCATCACTAATGTTCATCAGGTCCTCATGCACTTTTGTAGACTTCTTGCCATGGGTATCACCACAATGTGATGCCAGGGCAACCAGGGCAACCTTCTGACCAGACATCACCAGAATGCAAACAGGGCAAACTCCAAATGCTTCGGGTCAGGGCATCAACAGTCAAGCAGTTATCTTTGGACACTGATTTAGTGTTGTTTTAGTTAGTTAGTTAGTTATTGGGGTTTAGGGGTGCATGAACTGCAGAGGTCATGCAACACCCTTAGTGTTGTTTTAGATCCATGCAAATTGGCTGCATCTTGGTGAGGTGTTGGAACATTGGAATGAAGTAATAAGTAGGATGAAACTAAATGAAAGTATTGTTGATTGACTTGTGAAAGTGGTGCAGAACTGAATTCAATTAGCATAAGTTGTGGAATGGGATGACAGGTTTACATTGAGGTTGATTGGTATTGTGTGACAATACAAACAATCAGGATTTTGGGTGTGAGACATATGCATCTGGACATTGAGTTGATGCTTGCAAATAATTATGGAAGGGGACAAATAATTTTAACAACAGAAAAAAGGGTGGGTGGGATGCAGGGTTAAAATGATTGTTTTTTGTTAGGTGTAACATATCGGAACAAGCAAAGCAGGATGTCAAAATTTGACATGGAATTAGTGTCATTAAAATGCTTTTAAAACCTTTCAGACTCAAATTTAAACAAATGGTTTAGGCATTTATGAATGTACCTATTAGTTGTTTTCAGATTCATGATATAGGAAGAGCTATATTCTGGATAGAGAAAATCATACCCATGCTACAAACTGGTATTATACGCTATATCGCATCACATATAAACACCTGAAATTGCATTGCAAAATGTTTGTGTATCATCATTCCTTATTGATAGTGCAAGGAAACACAAGGACTACATAAGCATGCATCAAGAATCAGGATGTCAATACTTCTTGGACAAGGATGTTGATTGGGTTTTCAGAGTGGTATACTCCACCCTATTTCACAAATAACTTATCCCTGTTGTGAACCTAAACATGTTCATACTTCACTCATGTATTTCAGCCCTTTCTTAGAGAATCTAATTGTACCAGGCCACCACCTGCCTGGCAGGTGGCCTGGTTCTCGTAACTGCCCTGATAAATAGCTGACATGTGACCCAAGGTCAAACACCAAATCTTTCATCTGTAGACAGTTTTACAGCAGAAACTTGCTCCCAGGTCATGTGTTCTAAGGACCAAGACAGAGGGAGAAGATCCTGCATAATTATGTGTATAAATTAAAAGCAACCACAGAATCAAATTCTTACATCAGTTTTAATCATGAAATTTATTTTACTATTGATGCTGCTGAAAATAAGTAGAAGTGAACTTACAACCATCAGCAAACTGCAATATGCCTTCTCATTTATGTGCAGACTGCACACAGCTCTATGTGATATGACAGCCAATGAATAACTGCCTGATGACAAATTGGCACTGTGGTTAAATTAGTGAAGGATGAGGTTATAAGCCATCTTCCTGAGCAACAGTAGAGGAAATGATAACATACCCATAGCCATACCTGTCACTTCTGACATCTGACATGCTCACAAAACACAACTAATAAATGTTCACAACACATCCCATGAGTAGGATGTTTGTGTATCAACTGATGTTACTTGCTGACTATAGTTGGGTTGGTTTTGGAATATAAAATGTTGTTTGTTTGTTTATTGGTTGGTTCACCACACACTTTATGCCCATTCACTGTTAATGTCGCCGCCCACACTGTTTTGCCGGTGGGCCGCAGGATTGCAAAATGTCCAGTGGTGCTAGAGTGGAATATAAAATGGTTTAAGAAAAAATACACAGAACAATTTGTGAAATCTTTTATTCTCACCATGAAGCATTTTTTTCTGAAAAAGTTCAGAATATTTATTCAAACCAATTCTTATTAATATTAAGGTTTAATCAGCTTTTTTTAGTTCATGTCTGGAATGTTTAGTTGAAGCAAGGAATCCTTGCTTCAAGTCAATCCTTGCCAAGGATTGACATGGAATGATCAAATGTGACGTGACTGGACAGGCAAGCAAATTGCCACTGCAAAACTGACTTGCATATTACATAATTAGTTATATTCAAAACATCATTGATCCCAATTTAGGAGAATTTAAACAACTGCAGCAACCAATAATGCTGTCAAGGTAAACCATGCAAAACAAGTCAAATATCATGTAAGTTCACATCATATTTGAGGTCATAAGGTAAAATGAGGTCACATTGTGACATCTTTTTACCTTGAAGCCATTGACCTAATGTCATGAAATTTGCACACAATAGAGGCTACCATCATATCCATCTACCCTGAAAATTGTGTTACTCTAGGTATAATAGGCGAGACCTTGCTTCCCCCTCCCACAAGGGAGGGAGAGTAAAATCCACAACCCAAATCTCCAGTCTGTTTGTTGTTATCTTGGTTTTTTTAATGTTGGATGTTTTTGGGAATAAATGTTGAACTTGGCATTGAAGCATAACCATACATAGCCCCTTTGCTTGCTCGTTTGCGTCTCGCTGACTTTTTTTCTCTGTTCGGTGCCGATGCCGAGGAACAAAGGTGAGCGTTGGCGCTATAATTGCCAATGCTAGGTGCTTCACGTTTACGCTAGTTTCAACACTGGGCCAGGCGAAAAAAAAAAAAAAACAAAGCTACTTCACGTTTCACAATTCGCCTCCATAGTCCACCTAAATGCACGCACCCACCTCGTACCGACCTAACTCAACCGCATGAATACCATGGGTAAGTAGAAACCTACCCCACCAATGAACTTTCCTCCCACAGAAAACTTCGCCGAGCACGCGCCCGTCAAGGTGGTGTCATTCTAGCACCACGCAATTAACGATGCGTTCAAAGTTGCTAACTTTTGTGACGCCATAAAAAAATTGCGTTGCTTCGATTCGTCGTCAGCCAGATTTCAGAACAGAAAACACCAACGCAGCCAATTCTGAACAGTGCACTCCGCGGCTCCGAAAGACGACTCTTAAAGATGTCACTTTTTCCCACTATAGGGTGGCTCGAAACCATTCTTCTGGAGACGCCTCGGCCGAATTCGGAGCGACCGGAGGGCACTTTCTTCAGTGCGCATGCGCACGGTCTGGCGCGTTGTTGTGGACATTTCTGGTGGTTGTGTTTGGGTGTGGGAGTGTGTGCCGGGAAGCTGTATGCGGTGTTTGATGGTACGAAAAGTGGCTAGTTTATTTGGTAATCGTAAGTAGAATAACATGCTGTTTGGTGGATGTTTCCTTCAGTCTTGTCTTTGTTTTTAGTGGTATATTTGTTCCTTCTGCATGTTTGTGTCGGAGTACATGTGAAGCCCATTCTATCCAGTATGAATTCGGAGTGCAAAAATGTTTTAAGAGATGAAATCTCTTAAAAAGTGCCTTAATTCCCACCCTGCCTATCTCCTCAACTCATTCACTTATTGCCAACATCACAATGTTACGCCTGTCATACTGTGCATCATTTGCATGCCGTAATTTCATCAAAATTATCCCACCACTAGGGTTTGATGAAACTAGACATGCGTTGATTCGTAGTTTTTGAGTCGTGGATTCGTAAAATTGTGTGCGTGTTTTTGAAAGCATGCTTTTTTTGGAAAATCGTAGAATTTATTTTTGTGAAACTGGAAATTACGTTTAACGCACAAAAAAGCTGCTGAATCGTGAAATCGTCAATTCGTAACATTGATGAAACTGGGCATTGATGAAACTTGGGAATCAGTCGGCGGAGATACCGTGGTGTAGCACTCCACAATTCAGCTGAAGTGGCGATCAGCTGCTGCGGGCTATCATTTGACCAGCTGGTGTGACTGTGTGCTCAGCTGCTGGGGGCTACCACCTGACCAGCTGGTGTGACTGTGTGCCCAGCTGCTGCGGGCTATCACTTGACCAACTGGTGCGAATGTGTGGTCTGATGATGCGGGCTATCACATGACCAGCTGGTGTGACTGTGTGGTCAGATGATGCGGGCTATCACATGACCAGCTGGTGTGACTGTGTGGTCAGATGCTGCGGGCTATCACATGACCTGGTGTGACCAAATGATAAACTGCCGCAATCAGCGTCCATTGGTGGTGGTTCAGTGTCGGGACCAGTCAGCTGCTTCCTCCCCATCCCGTCGGCACTCGGAGCTGATTTGCTGAGTGTTCTCAGGGCGCAGATCATGAGGATCTCGAGACCAGGACTGGTACGACGCCTGGGTCAAGGTTTCAACTGGCTAACGGCCATAGCAGTCGGCCTGGTTTGTGCGTGCTGCCTGCTACTGTATGGTAAGTGACCGGAAATCAGCTGGTCCAAATTTCGATGGATCTTCGAGGGTGGCCTCGTGTCTGTTACCCGTGACACAGGTAAACGAAGCGATAGTGCCCGCTATGTCCCACAGTGTCCTGCAATGAATATATCACCATCTGGAGATGCAATGCATTGTATTCAGGTGAGGGACGGGGGAATGGTCGATTATATCTCACTGAAGTAGAAACTGCTTCCATCATGGATATTTTCAGAGTACTGACCGAGTTGTGATCAGCCATGTCCGGAAATCCCAGAAATATTTTCTTTTAGATTATCTTTCTCTTTCTCTAGAATAGTCAGAAATATTTTCTCTAGAATAGTCAGCTTTGCTCCTGAAAAAGATGGTTCCAACATTCTAATGAAAATTCCACTGTTGCGTTTGTGCTCACATATTTCTCTAAGAAAGAGTGCAATGCAAATCACAAACTATGTTAAGTCATATTTGAGAAGGTCTGGGTTTGCATCCACAAATAGTGCAATTCAGACATGACTTTGTGATTGTTCTACAAACGATATGATTTTACAATGCCTTTCAGTGATAAAACCACATGCATCTAAAAAAGTAATGTATTTCCAAAAATGATGAAGGTATCCGATACTGCCAAATGAAGAATGAAATTAATTCTTAAAATACATGAGAGCAAACGATATAAAGTATAATACTTCATTCCAAACAATATGCCATTGAATCCCATTAACCCTTGATAAGAAAATCAGCTGAGCTTGGAATGTAAACTTAGAAACACGCATTCCATGGCGGCAGCCGCAGCTTTCAAATATTGGCGCTGATATTGGCAGCGCAAACATGAAGTCCAACGTTGAGAACAGGTTCGAACTTTTGAAATTCACAAAAAAAGGACAAGCACTTTAGTACACCGTACCAGATTTCGTTGGCACATAAATCATATACAAATAATACAGCATACATGAATAAACATGTACTGCATAAATACTGGGAGGGTCAACACTAGCACCATAAGTTGAGAGCCTGACAAGGTTGGCGTGCAGAGGAACGTGGACCTCTTATGCCGAGATTGTCAGTTAATATACTAACCGTGCCCGTCCCCAGTCAAGTTGCATTCCTCATTGCTCGAGCATTACTGGGGTAGGGCGGAAGGGAGAAGGAACTCAGAAGGCTGGGTTTGACACCCATTGGCGATCTTCCTTGAGAGTCTCGACACCGGTTACATTTTCAGCTGCGCGCACCAGTTGAACTTAGTGGGAAACAAATCAAATTCATCCATTTTTGTACTGACACTGCTCTCCATCAAAATGCACACAACCTAGGACGCGTGTTATCACAGGTGGTGTATTTACCACGATTGTTGACAATCAACAACCTTCGTAGAATACAAACTATGTTATGACACACATTTGTGTGTAGTTTATAATTAAGAAACGACGTATTTTGGATTGTGTAGTTTTGTTAGCTCGTCATGTTAGTAAAGTGTCTGGATCTTTACATATAACGACACAAATGGTGTGACACAGCTTGCGATTTTATTGAAGGTGGCATCTGTTTACCCTATTAATTATGGAAAGAAACATTGCGATGCCGTTCGTTAGTCGGTTCGGTCTCGGGTGCGTCGAATGTGGGTCCGTTCAGGGTCAATTACAAGCCGGAAGCAAGCACCGAACAGGTGTCCTTGGGAGATGTAATCTGTCACTGTTGTATAACGCATGTCCAACAATAACAAACGGATGAAGCCAAGACTTGCCAATGCAAGAGTTATGTTTAAATGCGGTACATGGAGTCAGTGTTATTGTGTACCTGGCGGCACCAACACTCAGATTCCCCGACTGCAATTCACTTCAAGTGCCAGGCCGTATTCCGTGATCGCAGTGGCGATATCACACGGTGGTATCGCATTCCATGAGGCAGCATAGACTGCCGTTTTTCTTGAGCATCGTTCTGATCCGGAGGAATTTCCGGAGGCATGGTGCTGCCCTGTTCCAAACTGCGGCATCGGTAGGTGCCCCTCTGCTCCAGATGAAGACGTCAGCTGATGCTGTCTTGCTCCAGGTGGCAGCACCAGTTGCTGCTCACGTGATCCAGGTGGCAGCATCGGCCGGTCAGGAGCTCACCTGCCGCGCCATCGCACGGCTCCACGCTGCCGACGCGCATACGAGCTCAGCTCGATGCTGCACGAGGAGGAGACGCTTCCGATTGCCGGCACGGCCAGCTGCGTGGCGCCCCCTCTGGACGCGACCGCCATCCGGAGGTGTCTGACGGCGCAGAGTCGCTCCAACGGCCGACCCGTCTCCCTGCTGCTGGTCGGCGACTCCCGACTGCGGGAGCTGTATTACACGCTGCTCGCCGAGCTGGGTGTCCCGGCCGCCAGAGACTTGCACGCCATTGACATAGAGCGAATGCGCACCATGAAATACGAGGCGTCGCCGGCCGACTGGTGCTGGGCAGACTCGCGCTACTGCCGGCTCCGAGTCGGCGGCGACCTGGCGAACCTCGAGTTCCGCTTTCTGCCGTTCGTGTCGTCGCACACGGTGTCGACGCTACTGGACGTGGAGCAGGCTTGCCTGCGCTCGGCCGGCCGACCAGCAGACGACGACTGCCCCGACCTGGTGCTGCTGAATGGCGCCAGCTGGTACTCGCCCGCGCTGACGCAGTTGTCCGGAGGCTGGCCTGGCCTGAACGTAGACCAGCCCATGCTCCTGCTGCGCCGCCAGCTGGCCGAGGCCAGTGACGTCATCAGTCGGCTGGCCCGGCTGACGCGGCTCGTGTGGAAGCTGGACGAGCGGGTGTTGTGGGACATGGCAGTTGAAGACAGATCAGGCCTGGAGACGACGCTGGTTGTGCACGCTCTGGTGTACGAACTGCGTCGCAAGGTGAGCTGGTACTCGGTCGCTGGTCGGTGTGGAACGAGCTGGGTGGGCAAGTGAACTGGATCTGTCTTGCTTAGGCTTCGTTTCGGCCAGTCAGTATTCAGCCCAAAGTGGATTAGTGGTAGCGTATGCATTAACACTCGCACGTCCGGCGGTGCGCGCCAACTTCGCCGGTCCGGGGGCAGATGTCTGCCCCTTACGATATCTATAACTATGCTAGCTAGCGACAAACGCAAAATGGCGTTGGATAGCTGGTGACAAGCTCTATCGAAAGCGCTTCTGACATTTTGTTTTCTAGCTCAGGTCAATATTCAGGTCACCGGGTCATCATAGGTCAACTTCGACCAGATCAGTTGGGACTTTCAGATATTGACACATATATCAGGACCTGCAACATATAGAAAGAAACGGCGAACGCTCTTCGATTTACAGAGCACAATCGAGGCGCAAACTACGTACCCAAGCAGGAATACTTCTTACTCCGAAACTATGACCTCAGGTCAAGGTCATGAAGTAGCCTAGGGAGGGCATGTAAGGTATCAATTAACACGTCTTGGCGATACAAGCACAATGACGTTAATTTGAGCCTTCTAGATCAATGCAGTGCGATATAATGCGCCGAAATGAGCCAGT
The DNA here is from genome assembly GCA_034440575.1 of Imbricaverruca yamaguchii. Classification (NCBI taxonomy): domain Eukaryota; kingdom Metazoa; phylum Arthropoda; class Thecostraca; family Neoverrucidae; genus Imbricaverruca; species Imbricaverruca yamaguchii. The sequence goes on from JAOTOL010000971.1 coordinate 182,977, forward strand.
GATCTCAGGTGACCTTACATGACCTTGGTGAGGTCACTGGGCAAAAATATCAGCGGTAACATTGAGCATAGCGACCAACTACACGCCACAACAGTTGTGAGGTCACTCTGAGTGCGAATATATAACCAGGAAACATTTGTACATTTTACCATAGCAGTTCAATGGGGGAAGCCATGGCCGCAACCTGACCTCAGGTCAATGCTACGAAAAAAACGAGATATATATTGTGGTCCTTGACGAGATCATCACATTTTGGATTTAGTACCTGGGATGAGCTAAGGACGCAAATGTTCCCCAAGCTGCTGAACCAAGCAGACTTCGTTTGAAACGCTACGTCAGTTCAACCGATTCAAGGAGTCTTGTTTGAAAATGCTGATTGGTCCACCATTCTATGTCTATATCATCGGGTTCCCTTTGCGGGCACCAGCGCACTGGAAAACGCAGTGGCGGGCATGACCAGACAGCGCACGAGAAAGGTGCGTCTGCTCCCAGTGCATGGTACTGAGCACCGTGTCCACCAAAGGGCGACGACTTGAACACGTTCACTCAGAGGCGCAGCCAGGGGGGCTGGGACGACTCCCTTAACAACCAAACATGCACAACATCAAAGAAGAAACCATCAGATTTTCACCACGAATAGCCAGAAAGTATTGGCTCGCCAAGTGCGTCGGAACAGTTATTTATGTTATGATATGGTTGTGGGTAGGCTCACCTTTAAACAAATCCTGGCTGCGCCTCTAAATGCACACCAACATTGTCCCTTTAATTTGAGAACAATTCACAAAAGTGAAACCCGCAAAAATTCACCATAGTTCTGTAAGCTCCAGCTGTAAACCCCTGTCACCACAGCTGTAAAGATGTTGGATCCAACTGCTGTGTGCCAGTCCAGCTCATCGGATTCACCGCACGAGTAGCCCGTCCCTCATGCAGGCACTAGGCCTGAACAGATGACATATCCGCCATTCGTGGAACCGGACCAAACATGTATCTCCACCCCAGGAGCCAGACATGACCGGACATGTATCTCCACCCCGGGAGCCAGACAGGACCGGACATGTATCTCCACCCCGGGAGCCAGACAGGACCGGACATGTATCTCCACCCCCAGAGCCAGACAAGACCGGACATGTATCTCCACCCCCAGAGCCAGACATGCCCGGACATGTGCCTCCACCCCGGGAGCCAGACATGACCGGACATGTACCTCCACCCCAGGAGCCAGACAGGACCGGACATGTATCTCCACCCCCAGAGCCAGACTACCCAGGACCGGACATGTATCTCCACTCCAGAAGTCAGACATGACCGGATGTGAGTCAGACATGTCAGTCAGACATGAGTCAGACATGACTTCAACCCCAGGAACCAGACCTGACCAGACATATATCTCCACCCCAAGAAGCCAGGCCTGATCTAACTAGTATCTATACCCTCAGGAGTCAGACATATCCAGACGTGCATGTCCACCCCAGGCGTCGAACCTGATCATCTGGTCGTCGGCACTGCCCGGCACCACCGGCTTCTTGCGCCGCCGCTGCTACCCAGTGATACGCCAATACCACTCCTCTGCCGAGAATGACGCGTTCCGCCGTGACTGCTCAGACCGCCTGCACGGGCCCGACCATCTGCGACGTCGCGCACTTCACATGCTCTTCGGTGACATTTGCTCTGAAGTCGGACCTCTCAGTCGTTCGAAGGAGGGCTTCATTAGGAACGGGACACGATACGACGCCTGCTGTGGTGCTGAAGCTGATCGGATCACGAGCTTCTGATGGTGCGAAGCAGGTATGAACGTGACATCCCAATCGAATCGATAGAGTATTTGCGATCGTAACGCAGGGGCGACTGTGTATAGTAGAAGGTTACAGTGTTGTAGTACAAGGTCAGGGCTGGAGATCTATCACGAAGTAAATGGGTGTCTCAGTCCTTATTTGCAAGACGTGTTTTCAGCTTGAACATGGAAAATGACAAATTAACTTTAGCAGGGCACCAAACCAAGGGGTCAAGACCCCCACCCACCGAGGTTCTCGAGCCATGTGCAAGGTGATGCACCTCCGAAACCACCGGCAAAACATTTTTTTTAGCAGGATTAGTTTCTCAAGTGAGTTCGACGAGACATGCAAATCTATATATATATATATATATATATATATATATATATATATATATATATATATATATATATATATATATATATAAATATATATATATATATATATATATATATATATAAATATATATATATATATATATATATATATATATATATATATATATATATATATATATATATATATATATATATATATATATATATATATATATATATATATCATATACATGTACATATACATACACACATATATACAAATATATTACATTATATATATGCATATGTATATGTATATATAGATATATATATACTGATTAAATTTATGCCAGGGTGTTGCGGGAAACTGAAAAGGAACTGGCATTTCCACTTAGTATAATATTTTGTAGATCAGTTTCACAAAATGAAATTCCAACCGATTGGAAAAGGGCAAATGTAGTTCCTATTTTCAAGAAAGGAGAAAGAGGGCAAGTTGAAAACAATAGGCCAGTGAGTCTCACATCCCTAGTCTGCAACGTACTCGAATCAATTATCAATGATAGAATAGTTAGTTATCTGGAAGGTAGCAGATTGATACAAAATACTCAACATGGGTTTAGGAAATGAAGATCGTGTCTCACAAATCTCTTGGACTTTTTGAACTTCGCCACAGAACAATTTGATCAGGGAAATCAGGTTGATGTAGCATATCTTGACTTTAGTAAGGCCTTTGACAAGGTACCCCATAGACGGTTAATGATACAGCTTCAGTCCCATGGTATTGCAGGTAGCATCTTAAAATGGATAGAGTTGTGGCTTTCAGATAGACAGCAAAGAGTGATGCTAAATGGTACAAGCTCATCATGGCAAAATATTCTTAGTGGAGTCCCCCAGGGGTCAGTACTAGGGCCATTACTGTTCGTTATATCTGTAAATAACATTGAAAATGGCCTAAGCAGTAAAGTTTTGAAATTTGCGGATGATATGAAGGTCTTTAGGGCAATAACAGGTCAAGATGAGCATATCTCGCTGCAAAAAGACTTAGACGAACTTGTGAAGTGGTCCGAAGAATGGCAAATTAAATTTAATTTTGATAAGTGCAAAATCATGCATGTAGATAAGCAGCATATGAAGGCTCCATACTTGATGGGTGGCCAAGTGCTACCAGTGACTCAACAGGAGAAGGATTTAGGTGTTATTCTAAACACAAAACTGGGGGCATCAGAACAGACCAAGGAAGCCAGGAAGAAGGCACTGAGAATGCTGGGGGCAATAAATAGGAATGTATCATTCAGAAGTAAGGAAGTGATCAGGAAGCTTTACTGTGCATACGACAGGCCACATTTGGAACACTGCATCCAAGCTTGGCCTCCTAGCTATGAAAAAGATTGTTGGCCTTTAGAGAGAGTACAAAAGAGGGCTACAAAAATGGTTAATGGCATAAGCAACCTGGCATATGAGGAAAGATTGAAGAAATTGAATATGTTTTCACTTAGATACAGAAGGCTGAGAGGAGATCTCATCGAGGTCTTTAAATTTGTCCATGGTTTGGATAGGGGATACCTTGGGGAAATGTTTGAATTTAACAGAAACGAAGCAATTAGAGGTCATGAATTCAAAATTAAAGTTAACCACAGCAGAACAAGGTTAAGACAGTCTTTCTTCAACAACAGGGTAAGAGAACACTGCAACCAGCTGCAAGAGACCATTGTCAGTCGCAACACATTGAACATCTTTAAAAACAGCATAGACAATCATAAGAGGCAATCAATATAGGGCTTGCCTTTCAGTGTTCCAGAAAGGGTTGATCGATTGATTTTGGGGAAACTGGTTGAGTGTCCAGAGTGCAACCAAGAAGGGCCCTTGTGGCCACAGTTGCACTGATCCTTTATGTCTGTATATCTTTATAATATACACATTGCATTGAAAAAGGAAATGCCACTTATTCACAAACTACCTGAGAGCATACATTTGCCCTTTTCAGATGGCAAGCACAATAACACCAAAATAAAGGCCTTGAGTGGCATGCCATATGAGACTTAGATTTAGATAATGTCATGAAAAGCGATGTGAAACAAAATAACATAGCATAACAAAACATAGCTTAACCTCTCTTTGAAGTAACCACTACAAACACAAGAAGTGAAAAAATAAATGGAGATGATTGTTCTCAACTTTTCGGATAAAACAAATACTAAAACTGAACCTACCCTAATCTAACCTCATCTAACCCATCCTGCGTTAAAAATAGGAATTCAAATATTGGGTTTTTATTTAAATCTCAAGTTTTGCAACTAAAAACCTATGAAATGATGTAGCCTAACCCAGTTGTTTGCTTCATGGAGGAAAATGTGTGTAAACCTTTCAACTCATGCACACCTTAAATGACAATAACACCAAATAAACCAACCCCCTAACCCAATGTCTTTCATTTGCTATGCAAGCTGTACATTTATCCCAGTTCAGTCTTTCATGGCATAGTGTGAGCCATGAACAAATGGTGATGTAAAGAGCTGATCCAATGGCTACATAATTTGAAATAAACCAATGAGATCCATAAAAATGTAATCGAGCCATAGCGTGTTAAAATTTTGAAAGAGCCATGGTGGCCCGCCTAGTGTAGGCGTATACAACTATCTGGTAGCAACAATAGGTGGTGATAATGTAAGTACTAAAGCTTTCCTGCAACTTATAAATTCGGTATTATTGTCTTAATAAGTGCTTTTGGTTTAAAAGGATTTTTTTCTTCCCAGAATACCATGGCTGTGAAGGTGACTAAGATGATGGGACCATATATTTACGGTAAAAATGAGCAGAAAAAATTGTGTGAATTTGCTTTTTGCTTTTTTAAAGTCCAACTAAAAGACCTAAACTAACATAACTTGACCAAACTTGTCCCATTTGTTTGCTTGATGGAGGCAAATGAGTGTATTTGTCTTCTTTTTACTACCTTAAAGCACAATAATACCCAAACGTTTCGAGGGAAAACATTTCACAATGTTTTATTGGATTTACATCCTTCAAAAGTATCTTAGGTTAGGTTCGGTTAGGTTAGGTTAGGTTAGGTTAGGTTAGGTTAGGCTAGGCTAGGCTGGGTTAAGTTCCTTTTTTATTATGAAAATTTTCAGGAAATAAAACGTTTCACATATTTTTTCTTACAAATATAGGCTGTGCTAGGTTAGGTTAGCTTATGCTCCATTAAAAAAAAATATTTTAATGCATGTTACATAACACAAAGCCACTTATTAAAAACATTACTTTGTTCACAACCTGAAAAGTAAGCATTTGCAGAGAAAATAAGTGGTTCTATCATCTTAAGTCACCTTCATAAATATTTTATTAAAAAAAAGTCCCCCAAAATCAAAAACACCTTTTAAGACATATTTACCATACATTACTGAGCAGCACAATATCCCGCCCAAAACCATTGTTTCAGAAATACATGTTTTTATCCCCACAAAATAAACTGTAACTGGCATAGCCCTGTAAGCTTTTCAGTGTCCATAGCTGAATAATGATGCCATAAAATATCAATTAAGTTTGTTTGCCCGAGTGCATTACCACATATGCCTGCCAGATATTATATGTTGTCAAGCTCAGGTATGTTGGCTAGTGTAGCTTAAGTGTGCATCAACTGCGTAAGTCATAGAGCGCCCGTAATTCCAAGGGTATTTGCAGCGAGGTTGGCAAGATGCTGACATACTTATATTTATACCATGTGAAAATACATTTGGTATGAGGACACATACACCTTGTACAGACTATGACTGGCTTGTGACTGGATTCAGAGGTTCTCTTATTCCCAGAGATACTTCTCTTTTTCAATGAAAGGTTGCCGCACAACTGCACCGATTCGCACGCCGCCGCATCCCAAACAAAAATTGCCAACAGTTCGCATTTGTTTCGTTAAGCAGCGCTAGGGTGCTAATGTTCCCGCCATTTTTCCTCGCTGCTCATTTTAACTCCCCATGTGCTAACTGTGAGCAGCCATGGAACGTTCAAACTCCCGCCAAAAAAACTAACTGTAATAGTGCTAGATATAAGCAGTTGAGTTAGTCTGGACTGCTTGACATAATAGCCATGGCTGCTAGGATCAAGCATCCTCATTCTTGCAGTCTAGCATCTTCAGGCTAGAATTAGCCCCTTTCCAGCCGAATAGTACATATGGTGCTTGTCATTGCTTGAATGGTGCTTGTTACTAGCATCCCTAGCGAACATCCCTAGCGTTGGTGGAAGCAGCCATTTAGCATGCGATTAGCAGCAAAAGTGCTAATCATTTTTTAGAGTGCAAGATTACAGTGTGTTGTAGTACAAGGTCATGGCTGGAGATCTATCACGAAGCCAGTCCTTATTTGCAAGACGTGTTTTGAGCTTGAACATGGAAAATGACAAAGTAATCTTAGCAGGGTACCAAACCAAGGGGTCGAGACCCCCACCCACCCAGGTTCTCGAGCCATGTGCAGGTGATGCACCTGCGAAACCACTGCAATTTTTTTTTCTGGGATTAGCTTCTCCAGTGAGTTGAACAAAACATATATATATATATATATATATATATATATATATATATATATATATATATATATATATATATATATATATACATATATGCATGTTGTGTCTACAAGCAGACTCAACTTTGCTCATCTCTACGCTTCAAACTTCAAGACAACTCAGCTCCACTTCGACTCACCTCAACAAGCCAACTTTATTCTTCTTCGCTCCCTCTTATCCTCACCACGAAGCTCCTCATACCTGTTCACCCCCACCAAAAATCAACACAAATCAACAACACCACAAACGCCCACCAGGAAACAGCCGACATCACCTCACGGTAGCAGGCCGGTAAAGACTTGGACACACACACGCCGAATGCACGAAATCTTGCTGCGGAATTTGTGAGGAATGGACAAAGAACAACAGATGAAGTCAGAGTTCACGGAATTCGTGGGCGAAACGTCATAAAACACGTAGCCTTGGTTCGCACACTTTAGTTTTCATGGAAATAGTACACAGTACATAGTGCAGTACAAGTCCGACACACAGTGGCGTCGCCACGAAATTCTTCCATGAGAGGGGGTTTGGGGGCAACGTCGAAAGGGGGCCTCCTGCCTCCCGAAAAGTGCCTCCATTGTATTAGGGCATCTTATTGTTTTTAAGCCCTTAGTATTGTTCGGGAATGGGAAACATGATTTCATATTAATGCACTGTCTGTTCTTGGCATGGTGCATTATTCACTCAACATGCAATAGCAATACTCTTTGTTCCGCTGGAAACTGGGCCATACCAAGGTATAAATAAGTAATATGTGGATACATGCCCAAGTGTCAAAACCAACCAAATGCTTTCTCGAACAAAGGTATGTTCCCGCTGGCCTCTAGATTGCAGCGAGGCTGATGCTAAGAATATCTTACAGATATCTCCCATTGATCTTGTATGTCTTCAAAGAATAACTGGATATAGCTAGATTCATCCCTACTGTTATTTGTTACCACCAGCTTGATGCCCTAAACAAAGCTAAAGCGATCATTTCTCAGTCCTAGGACGATAATTTTGCAAAGGTTACAACAAGAAGTGGGTTGCATTGGTTTTCTGATCGGGATCTTAGGAATTTGCGAATTTTTCTACCATTTGGTGCTGGCTGCAAGGCACCCTGTGAAACAAACTAAAAATAACAATTTCTTCGCAAGCAAATTTACGCTATTTTCGCGAATAATTCACGACTG
>JAOTOL010000972.1:0-122500 GCA_034440575.1 Imbricaverruca yamaguchii
CGCGTCTGCTCGCGGCGCCGCGCTCAAGCCAACGCAATCTTAGATTGCGAACACCAGAAAAAAAACTTCAGCAAGGTGACCTGGACGATACAAATCCAACAAATACATCTCGACGTTTCACGTCAGAAGCGACCACCTGCAGAGCTCCGCCGGGTCGAATCTTGCAGAATAACCTGGGTTGAGGCCTGATGAATGTAGCGACCAAGCATACGCCATCAGCCAAGAATAAAGATGACTGCCGAACGTGCATGACGCAGCTTTCCGGGCAGCTGAATCCCCCAAGTTGGTCCCCAACATGGTTTTCGGACGAAGCGCATTTTCCTCCTCTCGATGGCACCGTAAATTCACCGAAGAGCTGGCTTTGATCCACCGGGAAGCCCGCGACACGGTTCAAAAGCCTCGGCATAGCAGCGAAGTCGCCAGTTGGGGTGTCCTCAGAAGCAAGGGCATCGCTGGGCTTGTGTGGTTCTGGGACGGCGACACCAAGTGTAACCAGGACAAGTGCACAGTAGCCGTCAGTAGAAGTGTAACCAGGACGGCAGCGGTAACGCATTGACCTTCAGCCAGCAGCGTTACCAGGACGGCGACGGCAACGCAGTCACCTCCAGCCAACAGCGTTACCAGGACGGCGACGGCAACACAGTGACCGGCAACTAGCAGTGTTACCAGGACGGCGACTGCAACACAGTGACCTTCAGCCAGCAGTGTAACCGGGACGGCGACGGTAACGCAGTGACCGGCAACCACCGGTGTTACCAGGACGGCGACGGTAACGCAGTGACCGGCAACCACCGGTGTTACCAGGACGGCGACGGCAACACAGTGACCTTCAGCCAGTAGTGTTACCAAGACGGCGACGGCAACACAGTGACTGTCAGCCAGCACTGAGAATATACGCTGTAGACAGCCGTCCAGGTGAGTAACCCAACCATCGCTACTTGCAGAATAATGTCCATAAGTTAATTTGATCATGCCCCTAGAAGTGCCTACTTGCAATAGTACATGCATAATATAATTATATTTTTTTGTCATCATTTTTGGTTCACCTGTCATAATGGGTATGCGGTAATCTCATATGCGACGGTTTCCCAATTTAATGGGACACATATTCTCTTCTTCTCATTTTATTCCAGCGATCATGGATATCCAGTATCCCCCAGAACTGCCATTTAAATAATAATGCAATGTCGGATCTATATTTATCCACGTGTGCCTGAAGGATGGTTTTGTAGTAATTTGCTTTCCTTTTGTCCTAGACAGCACATAGTGTCATTCTCCGAGATATCAACTACTGAAGAAACAATTTCAAACCCCACCTTTGGAATTTACATGGAGATTTGTGCATAGGCCTTTCTGTAGCTCTAGCCACATTTCTGACACTGAGGCCAATGGGAAGTAGTTTTTATGGAAATGTTCTTATTTTTAACATTGAAAGGTAAAATTCCGACGCCTGTATCTCCTAAAGCTTTTTAGTACTTTGTGAGATACAGGCGTCTACTAGTACTTTATGAGTTCAATCGCCTGATACATTCAGTATCAGGCGATTGAACCTCAACTTGAGTATCATTTGAATGGAAAAATACGTGAAAATCTTGAAATATGATACCTTGTTGATGAAAAGTATTTTTGACAGTTCATGTATAGAATAAGGACATCTATGATTTTAAATTAAGCATAACTTTCGATTCCCCGTACATTTTAGTACCGGTATCAGTTCCCAAAATGGCGTGCACCTCCATGCTGTCTGCGTACACCCAGGTGGATTCAGGAATTGCCATGGGGGGGGACACGTCCGTGGGGACGCCGGGTCAGAGGCGAAAAAACCGGCGACACGCCGACGCATGCCGGTGACAGCTAAAGGACACGGAAGATTAGTGAGACAGCCAAAGTCTGACATGTCTTTTTCTTTCCGAGCTTGAAAAAAGTATTTTTAACGTAATTTTTTAGAACGAATCGTATCAGTCCATTCTTTGGCTGGTTACATTTAGAAGACGGCACATTTTATATATAGTGGTGGCGTCCTTATGAGACAGCTGCTGGCTGAAAAAGCTGCATCCGAGCGGCGGCCTGTACTAAATCCTCATAGAGGTCGTCACCTTGTCGGTGAGTCAGCCGATAGCTGTCTCATGCGGGGCATTTGTGGCGCGCTTAATCTTGCTGAACGAAGGAAAATCGGGTCCTGGTAAAAGACATCATGAAAGTTAAGGGCATCTGCCTGCTCTTAATTAACGCAATAATTCGTGAAACAAAAGCAAATCAACACGAAGACATTTGTTTCAAGCAAATCAGCAACAGGTACCTAAAATATTGTCACTTCCTTTTATAGATCCGCGGGTACGCATATAGTTTTCTGTGATGTCATGTGGAGAATGGAAAATGGAGAATTGGAGAATGGAGATACTTGATGGCTTGAATGGTTTGCCATGATCTTTGTCCACCGTTTGGTTCGTTCGTCAGGCCTCTGTGCGAATAGTGGCAGTTCTGCGCTCTTTTGCCCTTGTAGAGTAGCTGGAACCATGGGGAAGTCGACGCCTTCTGCACCATCAAGGAAGAAGGTGACTTACGGCTATGAAAGCTGTAGTTATGATGAGAAATGCGCACCATGAAGAGGCACAATAAGTTGAGGCACGGAGGTGGGCCGTTGCGAGTAAAAAATATGTCATTCGTGTATTAGGAGGAAAGGGGGAACGATGGTGTAGACCGGTGCCGAATGACGATGTCAACGAATCATCAGGAGCAGGTAATTAATGCTTTTTTGTGTGTGTGGTGATTCACTGGACAATTCTATGCAGGCGAGGAATTTATTTTCTTGTGCTGGCTGTGCCTCCTCACCACAGTTTATGTACCCAGGTAGCCAGCCGATATCACCAAGCGGTGGCAGGCTGGCAAAACTCAGCCACACACACATGTAGGTAGGGTAGGTAGGTAGGTATGACCTACCCGCCTAACACAGGGCTCTGTTTGTGCTTTGTAATCCTAAATATGGACAAGTATGGGGGCGCATATGACCAGAGCAGTCAAAGCGTTTGAAAGCCCAAATAACTAACTAACTAAATATGGACAAAAAGTTGTGGGGTAAGCAATATGGAGAGGGATGCTTTTCTTCCAGCCTGAAACATCTGAATCTGCTTGCACTGCCAATGAGTCAAGGATTTTGTTGCAGAGCCGTTAATTGTCAAGCAATACCACTCAACCCAAGATAAGAAGAATGAGATGATAATTAAGTGGGGATCATGTTCTAGGTGCAAAAATTAATATAGCAATAGTCAATGTCTAATTCTGTATCATGTCCACATTTTCAGCATACAAAGTAATGTCCACATTTTCAGTCAGCATTCCTGCTAACAGCATGCAAAGTAATGCTTTACAAATACAAATTAAACTTAGTCTGTCCTCCCCTTGAAGAAAAACAAAACAAAGGGAAACTGAAATATTCAATGGTATTATTGCATTTTTGGTTAGCCAGAAGACAAGTTTTACATACATTTTACTTCATGAACATATCAAGGTGTTAGGTGATGCTCTAGTTGAAATATTTTTGGATTTTAGTGATTCTTTAAAATACAATTCATGTAATTTCTTTTCTTTGAAGTGGAGGTGAGGCTATGTTAGGCTTGGTTACTTCTTTTCTGTATTATTTGTGTGATTTTGTGAGTACCACCACAACTAGTCCAGGAATCATTGTCATCAGGCAATGGTCAGCTATTTTAGACAAAATGTTATGCTGAGCATTTTGTAACTACAAGCCAGTATGGAAAAAAACAAGGTATACAATAATGCAACAATATGGTAACCTTGCTTTGAGACTGGTACAATGTTGTAGTGATTTTTGTTGCACCATGAAAAAGAGCTGATGCATATGTATGTAATACGGAGCTGATTTGAACTCAATTTTATACTTGCATCAAGCATGTACTGACTGACATAATATCAGTGCTGACTTCTCTTACAATGAATATGTACAGGATGACATGGATTGTTCCCAACCTGTCAAAATAGTTTTTACAATAATGTATTGAAGAAGATGATACATTTCCTTGCTCATTTGAGAAGGAATTCATGACTCATTCTGCTCTGTTACATATCTCATTGAAACCACATATTTTCGGACTACTCCACCTCTGGACACATCCATGCCTTCATTAGGTCCTAAATCATTTTCTTCAACCATCACTTCTCAAGACTGAAAAATCAATAAGAATCACGCATTGCAACCTGTTTTGGGGAATGGCCCAATTGTGCATCCAGTTTCCTTTTGTTAACATCTGCCTCAAACTGCCTAAGCTTCACCAATTCTATTTCCCATGGAATTTCCAATTTATTCAATGAATGATGCAAATTCCCATGAAAATGCACTGATTTGTATCCCATTTAAAGTACACATATGAGTTATTTTTCATAGCACGCTCTTTGAACTATATGTATGGTGGAATACATTACAGGTTATATTACATGTTTGTCTGAATTTTCATGAAATTGGAAGATACCAGGAAAAGGCCTACAAATGAACATTTTATTGTCATAAATAGCTTTAAAAAAAAAGGCCAAAGTTTCACTCATATCCAAGGACCAAGCATTCATTTCGATCCTTACCATGTTCTGTTAACTATGGTATTTGACAGAAAAAGAGGATGTGGTGTGATTCATCGCTATCATTGTGGGTTACAGTGCTCATTATCTCCTGCAGATACAGCCATGGAATGCATTGGCTCTAAGGATGAGGAAGCACCTGATGTGGATTATCCAGCCATGGATGCTGCTGATGCCCAACTTAAAGACATAAAGACATAAAAGATCAGTGCAACTCTGAGCCACAAGGGCCCTTCTTGGTTGCACTCTGTACACTGAACCAGTTGCCCACCAAATCTGCCAATCAGCCCTCCCTGTAATACTGAAAAGCAAGCCCTCTATTCTTATAATGATTGTCTATGCTGTTTTTAAAGATGTTCAATGTTCTGCTACTGACGATGTTTTCTGGCAGCTGGTTCCAGTGTTCCACTACCCTGTTGGTGAAGAAAGTTTGCCTTAACCTTGTTCTGCTGTGGTTAATTTTAATTTTGAATTTATGACCTCTAATTGCATCATTTCTGTTAAATTCAAACATTTCCCCAAGGTATCCCCTCTCCAGACCATTGACAAATTTAAAGACCTCGATGAGATCTCCTCTCAGCCTTCTATATCTAAGTGAAAACATATTCAATTTCTTCAATCTTTCCTCATATGCCAGGTTGCTTATGCCATTAACCATTTTTGTAGCCCTCTTTTGTACTCTCTCTAAAAGCCAACAATCTTTTTCATAGCTAGGAGACCAAGCTTGGATGCAGTATTCAAATGTGGCCTGACGTATGCACAGTAAAGCTTCCTGATCACTTCCTCACTTCTGTATGATACATTCCTATTTATTGCCCCGAGCATTCTCAGTGCCTTCTTCCTGGCTTCCTTGGTCTGTTCTGATGCCCCCAATTTTGTGTTTAGAATAACACCTAAATCCTTCTCCTGTTGAGTCACTGATAGCACTTGGCCACCCATCAAGTATGGAGCCTTCATATGCTGCTTACCTACATGCATGATTTTGCACTTATCAAAGTTAAATTTCATTTGCCATTCTTCGGACCACTTCACAAGTTCGTCTAAGTCTTTTTGCAGCGAGATATGCTCATCCTGACCTGTTATTGCCCTAAAGACCTTCAAATCATCTGCAAATTTCAAAACTTTACTGCTTAGGCCACTTTCAATGTTATTTACAAATATAATGAACAGTAATGGCCCTAGTACTGACCCCTGGGGGACTCCACTAAGAACATTTTGCCATGATGACTTTGTACCATTTAGCATCACTCTTTGCTGTCTATCTGAAAGCCACAACTCTATCCATTTTAAGATGCTACCTGCAATACCATGGGACTGAAGCTGTATCATTAACCGTTTATGGGGTACCTTGTCAAAGGCCTTACTAAAGTCAAGATATGCTACATCAACCTGATTTCCCTGATCAAATTGTTCTGTGGCGAAGTTCAAAAAGTCCAAGAGGTTTGTGAGACACGATCGTCCTTTTCTAAATCCATGTTGAGTATCTTGAATCAATCTGCTACCTTCCAGATAACTAACTATTCTATCCTTGATAATTGATTCGAGTACCTTGCAGACTAGGGATGTGAGACTTATTGGCCTATAGTTTTCAACTTTCCCTCTTTCTCCTTTCTTGAAAATAGGAACTACATTTGCCCTTTTCCAATCGGTTGGAATTTCATTATGTGAAACTGATCTACAAAATATTATACTAAGTGGAAATGCCAGTTCCTTTTCAGTTTCCCGCAACACCCTAGCATAAATATCATCAGGTCCTGCTGCCTTATTTGGCTTTATTTTCCTGATATGATTGTAAACAACATCACTACCAATGAAATCAACATCATTTGTCAGATCCCATGTATCTGAACTATGGTGTACGGTCGGCAGATTGGTCATATCTTCCAATGTAAACACTGATTTGAACTGCTTGCTCAGCTCCTCAACCATCTCACTATCCTCACCCAATGTAGTCCCGTTTACTTCCAGTGGACCAATTGTGTTAGAAACTTTACTCAGCTTGTAGAAACTAAAGAACTTTTTACTGTCCCCATTACAGTTTCTAGCTAAATCCAGTTCCTTTGCTCGCTTTGCTGCTCTGGTTTTTTGCTTCACAGTGTCTCTAGCTTTTCGATACGCCTTTAGATTAATGACATTTGAGGCTTCTTTAAAAACTCTAAATGCAGTTTTCTTAGCCCTAATTGCTTTTATCACGTCTGGTGTAAGCCATGCTGGCTTTCCTACCCTTCTTTTGCGTCTTTGCTTTTGGGGGACATGTCTAATCTGAGTTTCCTTTAAGTAAGATTTGAACTTTTCCCACATTTCACAGGCATTTAAATTGGAGAATTCTTCTTCCCATCTGATGGCACTTAAAGCCGCTCTCATGCCGTTAAAGTCTGCTTTGTTGAAATTTGGAACCTTTACCAAATTATCCTTGATAGTTTCCCCTACATGTGCCTTGAATCTAACTATGTTATGGTCACTTTTTCCCAGAGTTTCGCCTACAGTCAAGTCTTGAACCAAGTCACTTAAATCCGAGAATACAAGGTCCAAGAATGAACCATGCCTGGTAGGTTCCGATACAAACTGGTGTAAGAACAGGTCCTCTTCAAGGCATTTCCTGAACATTTTGCATGATGGGGAGCCAACACCAGCATTTTCATAACCTTTTAGATTAAAGTCACCGAGAATAAGGCACTTCCTCTTAAAGTTTCTACTGATTTCCTCACAAATCACCTTGTCAAGCTCCAGTTGCTGAGAATGTGGCAGGGTTCCTGATCGGTAGAAAGCTCCTATCCTAAGAGTATTGCTGTTGCCTTTTCCCACAGTGACATCAAGCCAAATGGACTCCACAGACACATTTTTATCCCCACCTGCTACTTTTTGAGAACTGAATAAGCTATTCACATAGAGCATTACACCACCCCCTTTCATTGCTGGACCCCTATTGCACGAAAACATATTGTATCCCTGGATCTCATAGTCCTGTAAGTTATCTCCAAAATATCCTTCACTGACCCATGCCTCCGTAATGCAAACAAAATCCGGTTCCTCCTCAGCAACATAACACTTGAACTCATCAAATTTGGAACGGATACTCTGAGCATTAAACATCATACACTTAACAAATGCTCCATAACCACCTTTGGCTTTTTCATATTGAGGAGTTCTTTTATCACTAGATGAACTATAACTCTGTCCCCTTGAGTTGCTGCTGTCCCTATTTGCAGACTTTGAGGTTCTATTGCCTTGGCTGACACTATTGGAATATTCCTGAGTTGGCAATGCAATTTCATCCCTCCCCACCCCATTTCCTAGTTTCCCTGAAGGACATGCTCATATACTTTGCCTAACACATGGACCCCCTTCTCAGAAAAATGCAGGCCATCCTTCTGATAGAGGTTCCACGATGCATAAAACCTGCTCCACTCGTCTACAAATGTAAAACCTAGCTCCTGGCAGAGCTTTCCTACCCTGGTGTTAGCTGCCAGTGCCCTAGAGCTCCACTCAGGGGAGGCTCTAGCCCTAGGCAAAATTCCTGTTACAAGCACTCTATTGGTACCCTTCAGGGTGGCCAGAAGGGCCCTGTACTCCCGCAGAAGCTCCTCGCTCCTAGTATGACCTATGTTATTTACCCCTACATGCACTATGACTGTGTTAAACTGGTGATCACTGGTGACCTGTGCCACCGCAGTTACCAGGTCCTTCACCTTGGCACCAGGCCTGGTGATGCACCTCCTGTCCCTCCTACCTTTACAAAATACCAGCTCTAAATGACGCACACGAGAGTCTCCTATGACCAGCACTGACTCCTTACTACTGCTATCCTGGGGGCAGTCATCTAATGCCTGGAACATATTTGCTGTTACTATGCCTGCCCGCTGGGCCGGTCGGCTACACTTCCTCCCGCTCCTACCACCTGCCACCTGCCACTCACTGACCCTTTCCTTAGGTTCGCGTCTCCAAATCCTCCACCCCCTGACCTCATGCCACTTCCCCTCCTGTGACCTACCAGAACTACCCCTCCTCTGTTCACTATTAACACTATTAACACTCCCCTCTTGAGAGATCCCAGCCACCTCCACAGTAGGGGAAACCTCAGCTACCTGGTGGCCTGCGACCACCTGGGCATATGATGTCCCTGCTACGGATTGACCCCTTGTTGCTTTATCTTGCCTACCCTGTGCAACAAGGGCAGCCTTGAGGTTGGAAACCTCTGCCTTAAGGGTCCTAATTTCTTCCTCTAGTGCCTGCATCCTGGTCGAAACCATCCTAAACGCTGCAGCTTATGCCTAGATTTAGATTCAAATTAACTTGCTAAATTAACTTGCTAAACAACCGACAAAAAAGCTAACTATCATTCACTATAAATCGCTACCTCCTATACTATCAGTTAAATATCTGAGTGCCTCAAGAAAAGCAGAAACTATTAAACAATTGTTTGTTTGTTTTTTTTTCTTTTCTTTTTAAATAAATTAAATAACTAAACAAGATGTCTAATCAAATTGTCTTCCACACAAGTAGACAACTATATAAATATCCCTTTGATATCACTTATGGCTAGACAGAAAAATGAACAGTCACACAGCACTTATGAATACCCCCAACTTACTACTAATTAAACTATCTTAAACTTCATAACCAACGCTGTCATTTTTTGTTTTTATATGAAGCTTTCCGGCATTGTTGAGGTTCTGGCATGGCTCGATGCACGTCAAGCGCCGTCGGTTGCTTCCCAGAGGATCCGTAAGGCTGCCAAGCGGAGGCACGACACAAAAGTAAAGTTCCACCCCGTAACAACACTAAGCAACATCGGCTCAGCCACGCTAAAATGGTTTAGGATAATTTCACGGTTGAAAATGCATTCTTTCCTTTCAATACCCATAAGCTTAATGTTCCAAAACAATATCGAGAAAACTTGTGAGCCTCAACTCCAGTGGTGACGGAACTTGCGCCAGATACATCGCCTATCGTTTCAAGTATGAAAATCTGCCTGCAAATTTGGCATTGGGACCCATAATGGTTAAGAGAATGGCTCTGGGCCCCGCCGCATCCGTGAATGGTGCGTGGTCAACGGCAAGCAGCCGGTCGCCGCAGCGCCGCCGGCGGCCCGCCGTCTATGGTGGAAAATAGTTCCAGAAGTCAATACGCAAAGCGACAATATGCGCAATATATCACTGTAAGTGGGAATGGAATTGACGTCTGGAGGCAAGCTTTCAAACTTTCATAAATGCACTTCGCATCATATTTTGTGGAGACAGAGTCTCATAAATTGTAAATATATTATTTGCACACATACTAGTGAGCATCCGGGCGCGCATGTCACGAGCATGTATCTCAGAGTTCTTGAATGACATCAGGAACTTACCTATTTTCTTTCTTTACTGGAAATCCTCTGATGTTCGCATTAACATTGCGTCTGGCGCCTTACGGCGTATTCTTTGCGGTTAAGTAAGCACTCGCTCCGAACTTTGCCGTGCCGCCCTGGGTGACACGGTAGCGTGGCCGAGCGGTCTAAGGCGCTGGTTTAAGGCACCAGTCTCTTCGGAGGCGTGGGTTCGAATCCCACCGCTGCCAGCTTTTTGCGGGCGGTAGCGGTACCATATTTTTTAAGTTGTTCCTCTCTCGCTTTGCTTGTACCGCGTTGTATTCCGATCGCAGTGACTTTCAATCAAATTATTTATCTTAATCGTACTCTAATCTGCGAATTATCCTGAAACATCAGCAGTAATTTCGCACGATTTCATTCCGTTCTCTATTGATACCATTTGTCGTGAAAATCGTGCATTAATTCAGTCAGATCTACCTTTAGGCGACTCTCTCCATGCCACGCCGTAGGGCCAATTCTTCATATTTATTGCATAGAATAGTCTGCAGCGTGCTACACCCACGGTTGAGACAACCACGAAATTACTGCTGATGTTTCAGGATAATTCGCAGATTAGAGTACGATTAAGATAAATAATTTGATTGACATTCAATGTCATCGGAATACAACGTGGAATAAGCAAAGCGGGAGGGGAACCGCTTCAAAGATAGGATACCACTACCGCCCGCAACAAGCTGGCATCGGTGGGATTCGAACCCACGCCTCCGAAGAGACTGGTCCCTTAAACCAGCGCCTTGTAAACACTTCGGTGTAGACACTTGGTTACACCGCCTGAGTAATCCCTCGGTCCGGACTCAGGACTCCTAATAATTTCGTTCGACAGGAGTATGTATACGAACATGGAAAGAGCGGAGGCGAAGTTTTCGAGGAGCGGAACCGAAAATGTTCAGCGCGAAAATAAACACGAAAGAATGTTCATCTCTAGAAACAAAGTTGCCGAAATGCGAGTCTTAAGTGAAGTGGATGGGAGGGCGGGATGGACGGAGACTGGAGCACAGGACAGCCACTGTCTCAGCCCTCAGCTTGAACATCGCTCCTGCGCCCCTGGGGTTCAATCCCACCTGGAAACTGAATGCGGCGGCTCTATTGCCTGCACCTATATATGAAAGTCTGTGAAATAATTTTAGGCACTTTGTTTCTGTGCGTTTCTCATGCGGTTGAGTTAAGTACTCGTCCAAAACTAATTATTGATTTTTTCATCTTTAGCAGAGGCAGCGTGCCATTCGCTAGATATTGTTACGTTAACCCGTCCCGTCTTGGGGGGGGGGGGGGTCTTCGATCGCCCCCTTAGGTTTTTCGCGGACAGTGAACAAACGGCGCGCGGCAGCACGCCCAAATTTGGCATGCTTTTTCCCATATCAATTTGGCACGACGTTTGACAAAATTTGAAGTCAGGACATCTGGGGTCAACGAGTTAGCCAAGGTCAAGTGAGGTCACCTCCAAAATAGCTAAACCAGCCGTCACGCTTTAACGGATGCAGATATGTTGATGAAACTTCCAGCGTTTGCTTAACTTTATGGATGCAACAAAACGCAATAGTTGAATTTGAATTTTGAAGTTGAATTTTGCGTATTTCCCAAATTGCAGTTCAAATAGAGGATTCTGGCTAAGGTAAGCATTTTTATTAGAGCAAGAGCCTACGGACAGGCTTCACTGCCCACCTGTGACCTGAAGCGAGGCGAAGGCCCAGAGCGTGTCGTGGGCGTCAGGCCCGACCTGGTATATTAAATTAAAGGTATGGTGTATGTTAAGTTCGAGTTTGGAAAACCCTGAGAAGGGGAAAAACGAAGCGGCTTCGAAATCCCGTTCATAAAAACTAAGCGAAATTGATCAGGAAAACCGTCCGATTTAGCTAAAATTGGACCGGTCCCTGCCTACCTAGTGTTAACACGCGCTCTGGAGGGCCTCTGAAAATAACGCGCACTGGAGGGAGGGGGGCGGATTCCGCCCCCCTAAGATCTCACAGCTCCTATGAGGGCTAGAGCAAAGAAATTCACAGGGTGGATGGGCACGATAATGAACTCTATTGTGTACAAAGTTCATGACCTTAGGTCAATATCTTCAAGGTCAAATGAGGTAAAAATAGCAAAAGTTTCTGGTTTTGCGTGGCTTGGCTTGTCATTGTTATGGATCGCTGTGGTTGTGTTTAAATGCTCCAAAATTGGCATTAATGGTATTTTGGACATTACTAATAATGTAACACAGATGTCAGATGCGCCATTTGACCTCAGGTCACCTATATAGGAACACTTTATTAGGTCATTACCTGCTCCAGTGACCGGAACCGCGCTCCCATCCCGACTGCTCCGTTGGGCGGCTCGGCACAATCGGCTATCGAAATTAAATTAAATCGAATATGCCCTCTTGGTGGTAATTTTTGGGTAATGATGTCACATTTGTTTGTGAAAAGACATAGACAATTCCGGGATACAAAGCATGTTTTGTCCGTGTGTGTGGTGCAACCACAGGGGTGTACCTAACAGCATGAAAGAAGGCCTATATCATCCAATCTCAATATTTATCCTGGGCAACAAGGTTATGGTCCGTGGCACGCTTGGATGCGTCAAACGTTAATGTGATGCGCCAAACGCTTGAAATATGTCAGAATGTGTTTGGGTTTAGTTTAACACCATTTAGAGAGATAGTATTATTGGATCAAATAGTTGGCAAGAGATGTTTTCGTCCACAAGGGAAAATGCTTCAGCAATTCGTGTGAATTTGTTTCCTATGCTAAGGAAATCTTCTTCTGATAAATGTAAAGTTGTTTTCACGTCCATTTGATTTGTGATGGCATTTCTTCCTTAAAAGAGAAAGTTAAGATAGATCAATTTTACTGGTGCACGAACTCTGTATCTTTGTGACATTGACTCAAAGAAAACTCTGGGCACATTTTAAGACGCGAATTGTTCCATCGTGCAATTGTCTTTTAAAATCCACTCAGCGATTTGTGCGCGACGGAGATCTAAGCAATCTTAATGAAGTCTTAGGCCAGCAATCTTAGATTGCGAACACCAGAACACTTCAGCAAGGTGACCTGGCCAACACAAATCCAACAAATACATCTCGACGTTTCACGCCAGAAGCGACCACCTGCAGAGCTCCGCCGGGTCGAATCTTGCAGAATAACCTGAGGTTGAGGCCTGATAGAATAGCGACCAAGCAAACGCCATCAGCCAAGAATAAAGCTGACTGTTGAACGTGCACGACGCAGCTTTCCCGGGCAAGCGGCTGAATCGCCCAAGTTGGTCCCCAACATGTGGTGTTCGGACGAAGCGCATTTTCATCTCTCGATGGCACCGTAAATTCACCGAAGAGCTGACTTTGATCCACCGGAAGCCCGCGACACGGTTAAAGAAAAGCCTCGGCATAGCAGCGAAGTCGCCAGTTGGGGTGTCCTGAGAAGCAGGGGCATTGCTGGGTTTCTGTGGTTCTGGAACGGCGACACCAAGTGTAACCAGGACAAGTGCACAGTAGCCGTCAGTCAGAAGTATAACCAGGACGGCAACGGTAACGCAGTTACCTCCAGCCAACAGCGTTACCAGGACGGCAACGGCAACACAGTGACCTCCAGCCAGCAGTGCTACCTGGACGGCAACGGTAACGCAGTGACCGGCAACTAGCAGTGTTACCAGGACGGCGACGGCAACACAGTGACCTCCAGCCAGTAGTGTAACCAGGACGGCGACTGCAACACAGTGACCGGCAACTAGCAGTGCTACCAGGACGGCAACGGTAACGCAGTGACCTCCAGCCAGCAGTGTAACCAGGACGGCGACGGTAATGCGTGACCGGCAACCAGCGGTGCTACCGGACGGCAGCGGTAACGCAGTGACCTTGCCAACAGCGTTACCAGGATGGCGACGGCAACACAGTGACCGGCACCAGCGGTGCTCCAGGACGGCAACGGTAACGCAGTGACCGGCAACCAGCGGTGCTACCAGGACGGCAGCGGTAACGCAGTGACCTTCAGCCAACAGCGTTACCAGGATGGCGACGGCAACACAGTGACCGGCAACCAGCGGTGCTACCAGGACGGCAACGGTAACGCAGTGACCGGCAACCACCGGTGTTACCAGGACGGCGACGGTAACGCAGTGACCGGCAACCACCGGTGTTACCAGGACGGCGACGGCAACACAGTGACCTTCAGCCAGCAGTGTTACCAAGACGGCGACGGCAACACAGTGACTGTCAGCCAGCACTGAGAATATACGCTGTAGACAGCCGTCTGGGAAAGTAAACCAACCATCGCTACTTGCAGAATAATGTCCATGACAAGTTAATTTGATCATGCCCCTACGAAGTGCCTACTTGCAATAGTACATGCGTTATATAATTCGACTTTTTGCAATCATTTTTGGTTCACCCGTCATAATGGGTATGCGGTAATCCGATATGCGACGGTTTCCCAATTTAATCTACACATATTCTCTTCTTCTCATTTTATGCCAGCGATCATGGATATCCAGTATCCCCAGAACTGCCATTTAAATAATAATGCAATGTCGGATCTATATTTATCCCCGTGTGCATGAAGGATGGTTTTGTAGTAATTTGTTTTCCTTTTGTCCTAGACAGCACATAGTGTCATTCTACGAGATATCAACTACTGAAGAAACAATTTCAAAACCCCACCTTTGGAATTTACATGGAGATTTGTGCATAGGCCTTTCTGTAGCTCTAGCCACATTTCTGACACTGAGGCCAATGGGAAGTAGTTTTTTATGGACATGCTCTTATTTTTAACATTAAAAGGTAAAATTCCGACGCCTGTATCTCACAAAGCTCTTCTAGTACTTTGTGAGATACAGGCGTCTTCTAGTACTTTGTGAGTTCAATCGCCTGATACATTCAGTATCAGGCGATTGAACTTCAACTGGAGTATCATTTGAATGGAAAAAATACGTGAAAATCTTGAAACATGACACCTTGTTGATGAAAAGTATTTTTGACAATTCATGTATAGAATAAGGACATCTATGATTTTAAATTAGGCATAACTTTTCGATTCCCCGTACATTTTAGTACCAGTATCAGTTCCAAAAACGGCGTGCACCTCCATGCTGTCTGCGTACACTCAGTATGGATTCAGGAATTGCCATGGGGGGGGGGGGACACGTCCGTGGGGACGCCGGGTGGCTTTGTCCTTCGAGGGGCGCTTCCGGGTGAAAACCTCGAAGAGGCGAGGTGCATTGGGGCCTTCCCGGAAGAACCGTTTCCGTCCAAGTGTCCGCCTTCTTCTTTCAGGCGGCGCCTCTGGCTGGAAAAAAATCGAGGGCGCTGGGTGCACACGATCTTTTCTAGAGTGGCAACTTTTCCCGGTCCAGGGACGCTACCTTCCCAATGGAGGGGCACATGCCCCTAGTGTCCCCGCCCTTTATATCCGCCCCTGTGTACACTGGCTCCAAAGTGTCTCCCTGCGCGCCGAGTGCTTGCGCCGCTATCCCAGCTTCCCATCCCCTCTAAACTAGCTGACGTGGCGCGTGCCTAGAACGGTGCTTGGCGATTGAATGGGGGGGGGACCGACCGCCACTGATACGCACGGGTAGGGGAGGGAGACAGCGCGTCGGAGTTGAGATAAGACACGTCTTGGGTGTGGTATTCATATAATCATAGGAGGGATTGCCAGTTAGGTAAAAGGAGGCGAGCCGAGACGAAATTGCACAGGGCATCATAAAATCCCACTCGAGCCCAAAAAAAATCGCATAGGAACCCCTGGAAATCATACTCGGGGCCAAAAAGTCGCAGAGTCTCATGAAAATGTCGGCGGAAGTTCTGAAAATCGAACCGAGTCCGTTGAAGATCGCCTCTGGATCTGCAAAAAATCCCTTACGGGACCCTAAAATGACACTGGGCTCCCAAAAAGTGGGGCAGGGGCCTGTGAAAATGTCGCTGTGTCCGCAAAAAAAAATTGCTGGAGCCTGAAGATCATGTTGCGGACCAAAAGTATCACGCCATCCACACATTGTGAAATCGGTAAATATAAGGGGTGCTTCACCACTATTTATTGAAGAAAATTTGTCGAAATCAGAGCATTTCTTACATTCGGTGATGAACGGGGACGGTGACAGAAGACACCCAGGCCAGACGTCATCAGTCGTCTCACCGTCGATCTGCAGCCACTGAATCATCACAGCGCACGCAAGACGCATAAAACCGTCCCGCCCGTCAAACAGACAGTGGCGCACCGGGGGGGGGGGGCTCGTCCCCCCCATGAGACCAAAGTGACCTTTGGCCAAAAGTGCCCTTTTGACAGGGGTCACTCGGGAGTGTCACGCTCCGACCTCGCGCAGCGGGACTCACACAACGGCGTGCTGCAGGACTCAGACGAAGAGTACCCGCCGATCCCACGGTCGCCGCTCTGGCGGTGTCGCCCCATATCTCACGTGCTGTGTCCGCTGCCTAGATGTCGCCACACAACACTACGGTTTTGAAATAGAAAACTGGGAGGGATGTCGGACTGACCTGATCTACAGGTAAAATAACCCAGTTCTGCATTATACTGACTGTATTCTTTTCTGTGTAATTCAAAGTTAAATCCAGAAGCATTCAGTTTGTGTGTTTAATATAATTTCTCATCTGAATATCGTTTTGATCAGGCTCCACATAGAAGCTGAAGGTTACGACGTCAGTGTTTACAACCACCTTTGTCTGAAAGCTTCTGTAATAATTTTTCGACACTTTGTAAACAGTGCTTTAGGTGTCATGGGCGGAAATAATACCGGTGCCGCCGCTCTGGTGGTTGGTTTGTGAAAGAATACCACCAGAGTGGGCTTGCTATGATTAATTCTATATTATAATTCATAGAGGAAGTGCAAGTAATTTACAATGGTCAACCTTGAACAACATAAAATCAAGCTCTCTTATGATGTGTAGTTCGTTTTTATATGAAGTCACTTCACCCTGTCACTTTGCCCTTAAAATGAAATGGGATCAATTGGCCACTCAACATCTTGTTATAAAAACGCGTCATACATCTCCTGTGTGATGCGTTGACAATTTCCAATGTTCCTCACTGAACGAAAATCGAACGTGCTACATTTTTTTATAATCTTGAATAACTTCCATGAAAGTTTAGCCTGGTCATTTTTGCACTCAACTTAAAATTTGTGTTCTAAATTATCACATTGCATGCCTTTAAATTGTATATCAGATGTTCCGCATTGTCGAATTATTTTCCAATGGTGTAAAATAAACCGGAATAAAATAAACTGGCTTCTAATGCCACACTCGACCACTTCTACACATATCTAACCCTGTCATTTTTGCACTAAATTCCAGGATTTGTGCTTCGAATTATCACATTGTATTCCTTTAAATTGCGTATCAGATTTTCGAAATCAGCTCATTAATTTCCAATGGTACCAGGATTCTTTCCTCGAATTATCGCATTGTATTGTTTTTAATTGTATATCAAATGCTGTACATTAGCAGATTAGATCCAATTGCCTCAAATTATCTGATATGAAACCAACTGCCTACTTATGCCGTACTTGCTTATTCACATTTATTTATTTATTTATGTAAAGTACTTCCCGTGTAGGGCTGTTCGGACAGTCTGGGATAGCCAGTCATAGCCAACCCTGCCATTTTTTAGTTTTTTTATATGAAGCTTTCCGGCATTGTTGAGGTTCTGGTGGCGCTCGATGCACGTCAATCGCCGTCGGTTGCTTCCCAGAGGATCCGTAAGGCTGCCAAGCGGAGGCAAGACACAAAAGGAAAGTTCCACCTTGTAATAATACTAAGCAACATCGGCTCAGCCACGCCAAAATGGTTGAGGAAAATTTCACGGTTGAAAATGCATTCTTTCCTTTCAATACCCATAAGCTTAATGTTCCAAAACAATATCGCGAAAACTTGTGAGCCTCAACTACACTGGTGACGGAACTCGTGCCAGATACATCGCCTATCGTTTCAAGTATGAAAATATGCCTGCAAATTTGGCATTGGGACCCATAATGGTTAAGAGAATGGCTCTGGGCCCCACCGCATCCGTGAATGGTGCGTGGTCAACGGCAAGCAGCCGGTCGCCGCAGCGCCGCCGGCGGCCCGCCGTCTATGGTGGAAAATAGTTCCAAAAGTCAATACGCAATACAATATGCGCACTATATTCCACTGTAAGTGGGAATGGAATTGACGTCTGGAGGCAAGCTTTCGAACTTTCATAAATACACTTCGCATCATATTTTATGGAGACAGAGTCTCATAAATTGTAAATATATTCTTTGCGCACACACTAGTGAGCATCCGGGCGCGCATGTCACGAGCATGTATCTCAGAGTTCTTGAATGACATCAGGAACTTACCTATTTTCTTTCTTTACTGGAAATCCTCTGATGTTCGCATTAACATTGCGTCTTGCGCCTTACGGCGTATTCTTTGCGGTTAAGTAAGCACTCGCTCCGAACTTTGCCGTGCCGTGATATGGAACGTGGTAGCGTGGCCGAGCGGTCTAAGGCGCTGGTTTAAGGCACCAGTCTCTTCGGAGGCGTGGGTTCGAATCCCACCGCTGCCAACTCTTTGCGGGCGGTATAGGTACCATACTTTTGAAGCGGTTCCTCTCTCGCTTTGCTTGTACTGCGTTGTATTCCGATCGCAGTGACTTTCAATAAAATTATTTATCTTAATCGTACTCTAATCTGCGAATTATCCTGAAACATCAGCAGTAATTTCGCACGATTTCATTCCGTTCTCTATTGATACCATTTGTCGTGAAAATCGTGCATTAATTCAGTCAGATCTACCTTTAGGCGACTCTCTCCATGCCACGCCGTAGGGCCAATTCTTCATATTTATTGCATAGAATAGTCTGCAGCGTGCTACACCCATGGTTGAGACAACCATGGGTGTCTCAACTCAACGAAATTACTGCTGATGTTTCAGGATAATTCGCAGATTAGAGTACGATTGAGATAAATAATTTGATTGAAAGTCACTGCGATCGGAATACAACGTGGAACAAGCAAAGCGGGAGGGGAACCGCTTCAAAGATAGGATACCGCTACCGCCCGCAACAAGCTGGCATCGGTGGGATTCGAACCCACGCCTCCGAAGAGACTGGTCCCTTAAACCAGCGCCTTGTAAACACTTCGGTGTAGACACTTGGTTACACCGCCTGAGTAATCCCTCGGTCCGGACTCAGGACTCCTAATAATTTCGTTCGACAGGAGTATGCATACGAACATGGACAGAGCGGAGGCGAAGCTTTCGAGGAGCGGAACCGAAAATGTTCAGCGCGAAAATAAAAACGAAAGAATGTTCATCTCTAGAAACAAAGATGCCGAAATGTGAGTCTTAAGTGAAGTGGATGGGAGGGCGGGATGGACGGAGACTGGGGTACAGGACAGCCACTGTCTCAGCCCTCAGCTTGAACATCGCTCCTGCGCCCCTGGGGTTCAATCCCACCTGGAAACTGAAGGCGGCGGCTCTATTGCCTGCACCTATATCTCAAAGTCTGTGTAATTATTTTAGACACTTTGTTAACGGTGCGTTTCTCATGCGGTTAAGTTAAGTCCTCGCCCAAAACTAATTCTTGATTTTTTCATCTTTAGCAGAGGCAGCGTGCCATTCGCTAGAGATCGTTACGTTAAGGAAGGAATTACACTAATGCGGCTTGTGTGGCATCCGGGTATGTCAATTGAGCGAGTGAGGAAAGGTGAGATTCCGTCAAGCAAAGAACGTGACATATAGGGCCGATACATGCAAGGCATACAGGTTTATGTACATGCATACATACATACCTAACAATTTTTATCTTCTTGTATCTGGCGCGATCTTGTATGTTAAATTAAAGCTATGGTGCATGTTAAGTTCAAGTTTGGAAAACCGCTTGGCTTTCCCCTGAGAAGGGGGAAAGCCAAGCGGTTTCGAAAACTCGTTGGTAAAAACTAAGGGAAATTGATCAGGAAACCGTCAGTTTTGGCTAAAATTGGTCCGGTCCCTGCCTACCCAGTGTCAGATAAACTATATGTATGTGTTTTACAAATCCATATAGGTCATTAGTTCGGAACGTTTGGTGTCGTGTAAAAAGCGGAAAAGTAACTCGAGGGTATTCATCCCGGTGGAGAGCCCGAAACGAAATTTGCGTTTTGGTGTTGGTAATATACTGGATAATAGCGCGACGATGAGGAGGATATGCGGGGCAGGCAAGCAAGATATGGGCGATATTGTGGACACGACCTGTCTTGCACAGTGGAAGGCGGCGTGGTCGATGAAAAATATAATTATGTGTCAATCTGGTGTGTCGGAGGCGAAGTCTGGCGAGCACCACCTCGTCCAAACGGGGGTGCTGGCTGAAGGAAGACCGGTTGGAGAGTGTGGGCTTGATAGCGCGTAGGTGTGGTGTTGTGTGGTCAGCTGGCCTGGATAATTTTATTAAATAAAGTGTGTGTAAGTGATAAAAGATTCGCAATTATGTGTAAGAAAAAGGTGCTAAGCTGGTGCTTTGAGCATGTTATCGCCGTTTGACGACCAGATGTGCCATTTTCAGAAGGCATATTGAAGAAACACGTTTCTGAACTGGAGCAAGACAATCTGACCAATCATACCAGTTGGAAACGTCCCTTTCACCGACTTCTCAGTCAGTGATGAATGGTGATGGCAATGTCATCGTTGTTGATGCCAGAGTTGTCGCTATCTACATGTTTTGCATAGTTTAAGCTGGAAGCATTTCAGCTTAAGAGATGATTCTGGTTTCGGATCATTGGTGTCCTCGTCACTGGAGTCTTCGGTTGCGATAGCAACCACAAACAATGGGTGAACGGTGCCACCAGATTGAGGTTTGTATGGTTTGGCTCGTTTGGATTCTGGAAGGAATTACTCTGGTTCTATGATTCTTCGATGAAAATGTACCCATAAACGCATCAAAAGCAATAAATAAATATGAAAACGAAACATGATGATTAAAACTAGCAATACAACACATCAACAATATATACAATATGATAGCATATCAATTGGAAGATGCTGGCTACTGTGAAATACGGCGAAATTCCCCTGTGTTTCTGGAGAGCACGAAGATGTGCGTTAGGAGCGGGGATGGCCTAGTTGTTAAGGTGATGGACTATGGGTACCAAAGGTTCCGGGTTCGACACTAGCGCCGCTCGGAACATTTCCCAATCCCGCGGCCCGCCTGCGAAACAGTGTGGGCGGAGCCATTAGCCGTGAATGTGCATAAAGTGCGTCGTGAACCACCCAAGAAAAAACAAACAATAAACATGTAAGATGTGCGTTACCTTGCTACCTTGCGTTAGCTTGCGTCCGGTTATCAATATAAATGTTTGTAAAATGTATCGCAATATTCCAAAGAAAGAGTGAAAATGTGTCAGCGGCTGCGCTAGTGCTACCGAAAAGAAAGAGGGATGGGATGGCGCATAGGGCCTTGAATTGGCGGCTTTTGTGGTGAATATATTGAAAATGTTCTTTCCCATGGGGACGAAAACAAATAGTGCCATCCATTTAATCAAACCGTATTGTCTCTCTAATTGGTGTTACATTCGCGTAGCCCCTTTAATGCAATGCACTATAATGTATGGCACTGAAAGGGCCACGCTATTTGCATTCTGAACAATAGCTTTTTATGAATGAAATGACAAATGTGAACCAAAAGGAGCACAAAAGTTTACACCTAATCTCATCATGTCCATTTTGGTAATGAAGCTACGTCTGTAAGTGGCCACGGTAGATGAAGCCTTGAAATGAGCCCAATTATTGTCGACTATATGTTGAATAAAAATAACAGGTTAGACGAGTGACGGATCCGGGGTGGCCAGATGGAGTTAGAAAGCATCGAATATGCCCTCTTGGTGGTTATTTTTGGGTAATGATGTCACCTTTGTTTGTGAAAAGACATAGGCAATTCCGGGATACAAAGCATGTTTTGTCCGTGTGTGTATGTGTTTGAAATCACAGGGGTGTACCTAACAGCAGGAAAGAAGGTCTATATCATCCAATCTCAATATTTATCCTGAGCAACAAGATTATGGTCCGTGGCACTCTCGAATGCGTCAAACGTTAATGTGACGCGCCAAACGCTTGTAATATGTCAGAATGTGTTTGGGTTTAGTTTAACACCATTTAGAGGGATAGTACTATCGGATCAAATAGTTGGCAAGATTTGTTTTCGTCCACAAGGGAAAAATGCTTCAGCAATTCGTGTGAATTTGTTTCCTATGTTAAGGAAAGGTTCTTCTGATAAATGTAAAGTTGATTTCACGTCCACTGGATTAGTGATGGCAACTCTTCCTTAAAAGAGAAAGTTAAGATAGCTCAATTTTACTGGTGCACGAACTCTCTATCTTTGTGATATTGACACAAAGGAAACTATGGGCACATTTTAAGACGCGAATTGTTCCATCGTGCAATCATCTTTTGAAATCGACTCAGCGATTTGTGCGCGACGGAGATATAAGCAATCTTAAACAAATGTTAGGACAGCAATTTATTTATGTATTTATTTAACAATACATGCCCTCCACGTGCAGTGGCTATTACGGACAGTCTGGGTCACAGATATTTACAAAGAAAGGATAGATTTGTGGTCAGTAGTGGGAGCAGATGCGCAACAACATTCGTACACCAGCATAATACAATACCCATATCACTCTCTGCACTACAAACACCGTGCTTGCAATACTAGCTATAAACGAGTGGTTTGTAGAAGTGATAGGAAAGCGATTTGCCACCCCTGGCGCCGCGCCTGCCCCGGCGTGTGTTCTTGGTGGGCGTTGTCACGGCGACGGCGACGCTCCCCTCGTCTGGTTTTCTCACTTGGGAGGAGTGTCGACTGGCGTGGGCGTCCAAGGTCGAGGCTTTGATGACGTCACAGTGATGCGGGCGCTCGACGTCGCGGCCCTGTTCGGCTGCGTGCACGTTGATTATGGGGGGACGTGATGGTATTTGGCCAAGGCGATAGTTAGCAGATCCGTATGTATGGTAGAGCTGAAGATGGAAACCTGGTAGACCTGAAGCTAGACGATAGGAGGTAGACGATCACTGTCGTTGAAGACACAGGAATTCCGAGCGGCACCAGTCGTCAGTGAGATAATTTCCTTCTCAGCCGCAGTGCAGGAAAGAAGACGGGCAGTAGCTGATGCTTGATGGAAGGGAAGTCACTATGGAGAAAGACGCTGTCGCTTCTGCACTCACTCAGTTTTTTCCGGCGTCCATTCACTGCTCTGTAAAATAGTAGAGTAATAACCAGCAGAAAAGTCCACTGAGTCCAGTCACTTCGCACACGTGTAGCGTATAAGTACGCCGGTTTTGTTCAATGGTTCACTTTTTCTTCCTTTTTTCCTCGTGCACTGTTCACTTGTTCTGTTCACTTCTCACTCACACCTTGCATACAGAGGCAACAAAGAGGGAGAGGGAAAAGGTTGGGCGAGTGGCCGAGACGCGTCTGCTCGCGGCGCCGCGCTCAAGCCAACGCAATCTTAGATTGCGAACACCAGAAAAACTTCAGCAAGGTGACCTGGACGATACAAATCCAACAAATACATCTCGACGTTTCACGTCAGAAGCGACCACCTGCAGGGCTCCGCCGGGTCGAATCTTGCAGAATAACCTGAGGTTGAGGCCTGATAGAATAGCGACCAAGCATACGCCATCAGCCAAGAATAAAGCTGACTGTCGAACGTGCATGACGCAGCTTTCCGGGCAAGCAGCTGAATCGCCCAAGTTGGTCCCCAACATGTGGTTTTCGGACGAAGCGCACTTTCATCTCTCGATGGCACCGTAAATTCACCGAAGAGCCGGCTTTGATCCACCGGGAAGTCCGCGACACGGTTCAAGAAAAGCCTCGGCATAGCAGCGAAGTCGCCAGTTGGGGTGTCCTGAGAAGCAGGGGCATTGCTGGGTTTCTGTGGTTCTGGGACGGCGACACCAAGTGTAACCAGGACAAGTGCACAGTAGCCGTCAGTCAGAAGTGTAACCAGGACGGCAGCGGTAACGCATTGACCTTCAGCCAGCAGCGTTACCAGAACGGCGACGGCAACGCAGTCACCTCCAGCCAACAGCGTTACCAGGACGGCGACGGCAACACAGTGACCGGCAACTAGCAGTGTTACCAGGACGGCGACTGCAACACAGTGACCTTCAGCCAGCAGTGTAACCGGGACGGCGACGGTAACGCAGTGACCGGCAACCACCGGTGTTACCAGGACGGCGACGGTAACGCAGTGACCGGCAACCACCGGTGTTACCAGGACGGCGACGGCAACACAGTGACCTTCAGCCAGTAGTGTTACCAAGACGGCGACGGCAACACAGTGACTGTCAGCCAGCACTGAGAATATACGCTGTAGACAGCCGTCCAGGTGAGTAACCCAACCATCGCTACTTGCAGAATAATGTCCATAAGTTAATTTGATCATGCCCCTACGAAGTGCCTACTTGCAATAGTACATGCATAATATAATTATATTTTTTGTCATCATTTTTGGTTCACCTGTCATAATGGGTATACGGTAATCTCATATGCGACGGTTTCCCAATTTAATAGACACATATTCTCTTCTTCTCATTTTATTCCAGCGATCATGGATATCCAGTATCCCCAGAACTGCCATTTAAATAATAATGCAATGTCGGATCTATATTTATCCACGTGTGCCTGAAGGATGGTTTTGTAGTAATTTGCTTTCCTTTTGTCCTAGACAGCACATAGTGTCATTCTCCGAGATATCAACTACTGAAGAAACAATTTCAAAACCCCACCTTTGGAATTTACATGGAGATTTGTGCATAGGCCTTTCTGTAGCTCTAGCCACATTTCTGACACTGAGGCCAATGGGAAGTAGTTTTTATGGAAATGTTCTTATTTTTAACATTAAAAGGTAAAATTCCGACGCCTGTATCTCACAAAGTTTTTCTAGTACTTTGTGAGATACAGGCGTCTACTAGTACTTTATGAGTTCAATCGCCTGATACATTCAGTATCAGGCGATTGAACTTCAACTGGAGTATCATTTGAATGGAAAAAATACGTGAAAATCTTGAAATATGATACCTTGTTGATGAAAAGTATTTTTGACAGTTCATGTAGAGAATAAGGACATCTATGATTTTAAATTAAGCATAACTTTTCGATTCCCCGTACATTTTAGTACCGGTATCAGTTCCCAAAAGGGCGTGCATCCCCATGCTGTCTGCGTACACCCAGTGTGGATTCAGGAATTGCCACGGGGGAGGGGAAAATGTCCATAGGGACGCCGGGTGGCTTTGCCTTTCGAGGGGCGCTTCCGGGTGAAAAACTCGAAGAGGCGAGGTGCACTGGGGCCGGAAGGAATGGCCTTGGAGGGGGGTTCCCGGAAGAACCGTTTCCTTCCAAGTGTCCGCCTTCTTCTTTCAGGCGGCGCCTCTGGATGGAAAAAAATCGAGGGCGCTGGGTGCACACAATCATTTCCAGAGTGGCATCTTTTCCCGGGTCGAAGGGACGCTACTTTCCAATGGAGGGGCACATGCCCCTAGTGTCCCCGCCCTTTATATCCGCCCCTGTGTACACTGGCTCCAAAGTGTCTCCCTGCGCGCCGAGCGCTTGCGCCGCTATCCCAGCTTCCCATCCCCTCTAAACTAGCTGACGTGGCGCGTGCCTGGGACGGTGCTTGGGGATTGAATGGGCACGAACCGCCACTAATGCGGACGGGTAGGGGAGGGAGACAGCGCGTCGGAGTTGAGATAAGACACGTCTTGGGTGTGGCATTCATACAATCATAGAAGGGATTGCCAGTTAGGTAAAAGGAGGCGAGCCGAGAGGCACGAGGGCGACACTTGGCTGAATACTGCTGTGAAAGACCATTGGGAGCTTGATGCCTATTGTGTGCCAGCCAGTATGCATCA
This sequence comes from Imbricaverruca yamaguchii, assembly GCA_034440575.1. Classification (NCBI taxonomy): domain Eukaryota; kingdom Metazoa; phylum Arthropoda; class Thecostraca; family Neoverrucidae; genus Imbricaverruca; species Imbricaverruca yamaguchii. The sequence continues at coordinate 25,794 of JAOTOL010000972.1, forward strand.
GCCAGTATGGAAGTATAAAACTTCGCGAAAATATTACCCTAAACAGACACACCGAATGTTCGCTGTCCAAATCACGATAGTATTTCAAAACCAGAAAAATAGGAATTGTTCCCCGCCCGTTCAAACCGCTCTGAAAGCAGCCTGCCGTTGGAGATGCAAGACTTGCAGGACATTGGCGACAAAGCACTGCTCGAAACATGAAGAACAGCGGTCGGCTGGAAATCAGCCATCAACCAGTTCTGTAGATGCAACAAACACATCAAGCAAAGATGCAAGGACAAGCCGCCAAGTTCGGGATGATCACACAGTTCAGAAGCTGCACACAAAAAACAACAACAATAAAACAAAAGTAGGATGCGCTACATGTGCGCACCTTCTGCGGTATAGCTAAAATCGGAAAGTTTTGAGTTCGATACTCGGTAATTGCTTTACAGGCTGAGCTTTCGGCTGTTTCGGAGCGCTCTCTTTGCAGTCAAACTTCGGCTGGAAGCTTGTGGCTGCTCAGCCGCCAGCAGGCACACGCGTCGTGAACGTGGGCGTGTCCATTTTCTTATCTTGTTCCTCTGCCAAGCACCACTGCATTAGCAATCCCTCTGAGAGCCACCGAGCCGTCATTCCGTCAGCGGAGGCGGCGCGGCGCCACCAGGTAATGCCTCCCGGGAGGGCACGACGGCGACAAAAAATCCTCCACGCGGAGGAGCCCGCCGCGATGACACTGTCCGGCATATTGCCCGGGCATCCGTCAGGGAGAGAGGTGTAAGTCACAGGCGTGTGATATCCAGACTCATTAGGAGTCTGCTGGTATGATGTCTACCCCCAAAGGCATACCGAGCCAATCGTCTGCTGAGAGCGGCCTTGTAAGTGGTTGAATTTAATAGCGAAGAGCACAATTGGCTTTAGAAACATTCGAGAATAAGCATGGCTTGAAAGGAACATTCTGTGGATTAAGTATATCTAGGAATTACAAAGATTTATCGAAAGCTGGTGTTCCATCAAATGTGGTTATCTCACGAACCGATGCGCCCTAAAGCCCCAACGAGTAACAAACTCACGAGATGGCACCACCTTGTCACACCACTTTGAAGATGCCCTGCGAACTCAAAGTCTTTAAATACTATAAAGGAAAGGCTGCATTATAATTTAAATTGCTATCAGAAGTGTTCCAATTTCTAATATTGGCACACTAAGTGCAATATTTCAGATAACTAACATTTTGTGATGCCGGTTTCAATAGGCCACGAGTGCAAGCGATATGTACAGCGTGATTCATGGGCGCCATCTAATGCAGTTTGCTCTCAGTGTACGAGGAAGAAGAAGAAACTCGGATTCTTTTACGACGCATTCAACCGCTAGATTATAATGCGTCGCCAACATGTCACGCCGCTTGCTCGCGGGTGGACTCGGTAAATTCCGTCGGTTGTGAGATTCGAACCCACAATCTTGCGATCCAGAGTCCGACGCTCTACGAACTGGCAACTGAGCTACCGCGATCCACGTGATGAAGGATAGGAATGCCAACAGGTGGATGCTTGTGATCAAAGATGTAAGTGCCATCGGATGGTCCCTCGTGAATAGGGATATAAGTGCCATTAGGTGATCTTCCATGAACGTGGAGAGGGATGTCGCCAAGTGAGCGTACGTGGCCCGAATTGTCACCAGATCGTCCCACGTGACTGGAGTACGGATGGTTCCCGTATGGCATGTTCTGGAGAATTTGTGTTACGGATGGCTGGAGGTCTGGGATTTTTGACCGCCGTCCGTCACGAGCTCCTCTGGTGAGCACATACTGAAAACATGTTATCAATTCCAGCGACACTTAAGGCTACTTCACGTGCCCTGTCCAATTCTTCGATACCCTTTCTTCCTGTGGTTGGATGTATTACAGTAATGTGATACGCCTTCCAGATTCGTGAACACAACTTATGACATGCATGATCACCTGTGTGACTGTTCCGCGACTTGACGTTTCCTGTTCTGCTGTTTTATCGTTTTGACACGATGTTGCTATAGCCACAAGTTCATTGTGGATCGCCTCAATACAAGTCTGTATCTTTTGCACTCACTGAATCATGGCATCCCTGAGTTCACGTGAAAAAACTCAACGTGGTTTAAAGTGGATGGACGTGTCTTGCCCACGTGCAAGAAATACTTGATCAATTCGACAGCGTCTCTACTTTCAGCTTAATAACAAGTTTGATGGCCATGCGTTTCGTATTCGTTGGACCTACTGCACACTACGAACCTGATAAGTAGCTATGCTGAACATCCTCTGCGTTGCTCTGATTATACCAACCCAACTGACGCTGGCTATAGCAACTCACTCTGACCTCACTCTGACTATGGTGATTCCTCGATCTCCGGAGCGCCCATCACGCTCCAGACGCACTACAAAGAAGAACGTCGTCATATCTGCAGTGTCTGTCTTGAGGTAGTATTTCTGAAAACGGGTCACACCTTGGCGCGACTTATTGCACGAGTGATGTCATTTCCCGCCAGTAATTCAATTACCGCGTGCGCTTCCAGCCGGGAAATCCACAAAGGAACTCGGCCGGAAACACAGACAAAGACCGATGTGGATCGTCCTTCAGCAAAGACCAATATGGGTCATCCTTCAGATGAAAAGTATTTGCTGGCTCGCTGTCAGGCACAGCTGTGGTGGGGAACTTGTCCACCTTTCCCTGTGGTCTTCCCTGTGGTCTTTCCCTCCACTTTTCCCTGTGGTTTGTGGTCCCTGTGGTCCATGCGGTCTTCTGCAACTCGTGTTGGTGTTCTTGTGCCTAATCATGTTGTCGTATTCACTCTTGGTGTGACGAAAAATTGGAGGAATATTTCATGTTTCAGCAAAATAATCCTCAGGTATGTTGATGGCCGATGCATATTATTCACCGACCCTCACTTAACCCCTCGGGAGAACCGAGGTGTCGGTGAAATTGTCCCTGGGCCAATGCATTTGTGCTGCTGGGGAAGACAGGCAAACCTCTAAAATAATCCACCAGGATGTGCTCCAAAAGTAGGGAGTCCGGACTCCAAGGTTACTCAGTCGGGACTTCAAGGTTCAGCAATGTGAAGTTTAATGTCCAATGTTTAAACACTTCAATTTTCAGCAGACTGGAGTCCGAGTTTCAGCAGTCCCTGCCTCCAGACCGAGCGGTCTTCAAGCGGTCTTCACGGTTCAAGGTCCAGGTCCTGGCAGTGTTGACTCCAAGGTCCAGTGTCATGAACTACAAGATCAAGGAGTATGGATTCCAACTTCAGCTGTCTGCGCACCAAAATCCAGCTGTCCGTCACTTCATCATCTCTGTACGGTCCCTAAACCACAGCAGCTGCAATTTCAAAGTCGAACACTTGGACCTGTAATCTTTAAGAGTATGGTATCCAAGTTCCAGTATTCGCAAAAGCTAAAAGTGTTCCGTGAACTTGATCTAGCGTTAAACTGTACTTTCCGTGGCATCTTAACCCGTCCCGTCTCTGGGGAGGTCTTCAACCGCCTCCCTCAGGTTTATTTCGCGGATAGCGGACGAATGGCGCATGGCAGCACGCCCAAATTTGGCATACATTTCCCCACATCAATTTGACATTCTGATTAAAAAAATTAGGTCAGGTCATCTAGGGTCAACGAGTTAGTCAAGGTCAAGTAAGGTCACGTCCTAAAATGTTCAACCAGTCGTCACGCTTTAACGGATACAGATATTTTATTGAATCTTTCAGCGTCTGCTTATCGTTACGTACGCAACAAAACGTACGAGTTGAATTTTTCATTCAAATTTATTTTCGTTTTTGACTACATAAAAATGTCGGGTATTTACCAAATTGCAGTTCAAGTACAGGATTTTGGCTAAAGTAAGCATTTTTATAAGGGAAAATTGACTTCCAACAACGTTTCTCGGTCTGCTCTACAAATGGAAAAGGAAAACTAATGGAAACTTGAAAACTCAAAATTGTTAACTTAAGAAAACATATATTTTTGGGGGACCAACAAAAATTATAGCCCTGGTCGATTTCGCTGTCCTTTTCTCATTCCAAATACATTTTGTTTTTCATATATCCCCAAAATGAACTCCCCAGAGTCAAAAACATAATGTAAGTCGTGAAAAGTCGTAAAAATATAGCCCCCTGGTGACGTCACTTAAGGGGAAAATTGCTTTGGAGGATGGACCCAAACCCTACTCGTCGAGCGCTTTCCGATGACACCTCTTTCGTTTTCGTGCGATTCTTAGTTTGGATTTTATAGGGGGGTCTTCAACCGCCCCCCCCCCCTCCTCCGAGACGGGGTGTGAGAATTTGACCGGAAAGACGGCGCGGGTTAATCCATTAAACTACGGATGGGGTGTGTACTAGCGACATTGTGAAAATTCGGATGTGCTCATCGGTTGTTGACAGAGATGTTGTGGCACGGACAACGAACGCTTCTTCCATGAGTGAGAGGGCTGATGTAGCTGAGTTGCAACCCTCCCTGCAAACCCGATGCTTCTTGGAGATGTCGTGAGAAGTCTTCGGTGCGCGAGTTTCATTCGGATTTTCTACGCGCATGCATGCCCAGCAATTCGTCCTTCTCGAGCCAGACGTATAACCGTGTTCATTTGTCACCATTTACCGACAAACCGGCCCCACGCCCGGAGTTTGTTTGGTCGAGCGGCACTGCTCGACTACAACGTCCATTTATCTTCTCGCCTAAACCGCGAACTAGCGCCACTTTATGTCGTCGGTGGAAGTGGCGTGCCATGTCGCCGCCGCTTACCCCGCGGCTCAGCAGAACGCTGAATCAACACACATCAGGGTAGTGGTCTCAAAACGTGTTATTCTGGCTGGTGCGGGAATAACACATTTCAAATGCGTTATTCCCGCATACGGCAGCTGCAATGGCATGCTTTCGCATTTAGTTTGGTAGTTGTGCCCCATGGGAGATGTTGGGAAACAGCCACACACGTACTCGCATCTTGGCATGGGCGCAGTGAAGGCATGGCTCCTACAAGATGCGTGCTTCAAAAGACGCGGCAGAAACTCGATGGCGAGGAGTTCGTTGCCTTTGATGGCACTAGGATGTGCCTTAGTCATGTAGAATGTACGATAGTAGCCAATAGAAAGTATTCAGAGATATGTCCTAAAACACGTTCAAGGTTTAGCTCTCATTTTTCGGGAATCTCCCTTTTCGTGAGGTCACGAGATCTCGTATTTTTAAGTGCAAAAAGTCCAATATGAGGTGCAGGTCACAAACGAAGACATATTGCAACGACCGTCACCACAGTGGGAGGGGGGGGGCAATGCATCCTCCAAACTACTCGATGCTTAGCATTACGCGCAGGACGTTGACAAAAAATGGCCGCACAAACACAACAAACTCCTCTTTGCAAAGCCCGCCTTTGCAGTCTCCCAGAGCCCGTGTTTACGGTGGACAGTCGGTCACTCGGAGCCCGTGTTTACAGGGTGGAGGACGGTCTCCTGGAGCCCGTGTTTACGGCGTCACTGCGACAGTCTCCTGGAGCCCATGTTTACGGCAAACAGTCGGTCTCCCAGAGCCCGTGTTTAGGGCGTCACGGCGACAGTCTCCCGGAGCCTGTGTTTACGGCAAACAGTCGGTCTCCCAGAGCCCGTGTTTACGGCGTCACGGCGACAGTCTCCCGGAGCCCTGTGTTTACGGCAACGGTCGGTCTCCCAGAGCCCGTGTTTACGGCGTCACGGTCTCCCGGAGCCTGTGCTTACGGCGTCACGACGACAGTCTCCCGGAGCCCGTGTTTACAGCGAACAGTCGGTCTCCCAGAGCCCGTGTTTACGGCGAACAGTCGGTCTCCCAGAGCCCGTGTTTACGGGGCGGACGGCGGGAGAGCCGCCGAGCGGCCGGGCGCTGTGTTAATCGATGTTGACATATGTGGCCGTCGCAGAGGCTCGACGGCTTTGCCCGGCTGTCGCCCGCACGGAGGTGGCGGGAGTTATCCGGAGGTGGCGGGAGTCACCCGGAGGTGGCGGGAGTCACCCGGAGATGGCGGGAGTCACCCGGAGGTGGCAGACCAGGGGGAGTCACCCGGAGGTGGCGGATCACCCGGAGGTGGCGGGAGCCACCCAGGTGGCGGGAGTCACCCTTAGGTGGGGAGTCACCCGGAGGTGGCGGAGTCACCCGAGGTGGCGGGGTCACCCGGAGGTGGCGGAGTCACCCGGAGGTGGTGGGAGTCACCCGGAGGTGGCGGGAGTCACCCGGAGGTGGCGGGAGCCACCCTTAGGTGGCGGGAGTCACCCGGAGGTGGCGGGAGTCACCCGGAGGTGGGGGGGTCACCCGGAGGTGGCGGGAGTCACCCGGAGGTGGCGGGAGTCACCCGGAGGTGGCGGGAGTCACCCGGAGTGGCGGGAGTCACCCGAGGTGGCGGAGTCACCCGGAGGTGGCGGAGCCACCCTTAGGTGGCGGGAGTCACCCGGAGGTGGCGGGAGTCACCCGGAGGTGGCGGGAGTCACCCGGAGGTGGCGGGAGTCACCCGGAGGTGGCGGGAGTCACCCGGAGGTGGCGGGAGTCACCCGGAGGTGGCGGGAGTCACCCTTAGGTGGCGGGAGTCACCCTTAGGTGGCGGGAGTCACCCGGAGGTGGCGGGAGTCAACCGGAGGTGGCGGGAGCCACCCACCCGGGCCGTGCTCGGGTAGCGACGGAGGTGGCATCCGGTAGTGTTGTGTGACTTGTGACACTTGCTGTCCAGCCTGTGACTCATACATTTTCATCTCATAGTCATAGTCATAGTCATAGTCATAGTCATAATCATAGTCAGATTTATTAAGGTCTCCACAATAATATGGCTTTTCAGCCCTCTCGTCAATACATGTCTGTAAAACTATATACATAATCATATTTCTCATGTCAATAAACAAGAGTCAATTAAAAATCATCTAGACATAAATCACGCTTGATCACCTCGTGATCGTACGATCACCCCGTGATCGAACGCGCCTGCTAAAGTTCACTTACAACAATGTACAACAAGTATCATTGTGAACTTCTCATGGTATCCTCGTTGGTATATTTCGGTTCGTCGTTCAGCGCCGTTCTCGGTTTCGTCATATATTTGTTGTTTTTCGTTCTTCCTGAGATTGTATGGGGGAGGGATACAGGGTCATCATTTGATGACAAGGACTTTATGGTCACATTAAGTTCGTTGATGTAAAATTGAGGCTGAATTATGGTACCGTAAGACCTTAGGTTGGCGGTTCGGGGTGGGAATGAATTTTTACTATGTGTTGGATGGGCGCGTTTTGACGTTCAGGGTCCACTTCAGCGTGGCAGGGGAACTGGCCCGTCATAAATTATGCAAAGCGTGGCCCGTGAAGGGATGGAGAGACTGGGGTTCTGGGTGGTGATGCCCACGGCTGACATTTTTCGTACCTAAGCTCACTGTGGATGTTCACATGAGGGTGGGAACAGTCTCCTTGCGACTAGAGTCTTGTTGTCAAAGTAAACTGAATCCTTCGCCGAGCTTAATTATAACTTAAACATCGATGGCGAGTCGCTGTTGTTTGTTTTCGCGTGCAATTGTAGTGACGTTTTCACTACGTGCTGCCCGTTTTTAACCAGACAGCACCTCTCGTATGTAAATTAAGACCTGGTTGCGACGCCGTACACCTCCGCTGTGAAATTCCTTCTTGACTTTTGAAATAAAGTGAACCTGTACACACGGGACAGGTAGCGCCTCTTACGCGGCAAGCTTCCTTGTGTCAGCTGGAATAATCATGCTCTTACATTAACCTGTGCCGTCTGGGAGGGGGAGGGGTTTATAGTAGATGTCCGTTGCTCCTAATCAGTTCATGTGGGTACACCAGTGCAATGCTGAGGGTATTTACAGTATATGATTGTTGCTTCCAACCGGCACGTATATTATCAGCACACTGTCGGAGGGCTTTGTAGTACATGACCGCTGCTACTGACCGACACATACATTACCAGCGCACTGGCGTTAAGTTTTTACAGTACATGCTCGTTGCTACAGACTAACACATATATTATCAGTACACTGTCGGAAGGCGTTTACGGTATATGCACGTGGCCGTGAGGGGTGTGTTGACTCTCTGCATATCAGCGGCAGAGCTTCCATATCTTATCAGCCGTGCTTAAGCGTCATTCACCCAGTTGGATTTAGGCAGCAGTAGCTTTGAGTTGCGCGCCGTTGCGACACCTAAGTGTGCTGCTGTTAAGTGTCGAGTAAGGAATGTATGCCCATCTTTTTCTCGACATTCTATTCATGCCTGTGCTAACAGCGCCGACAGCTGTTTACATCAGCAACTTACTGAACGTCAGCATGCAGTCAAGACGTCATTAGTTTGGCGAATATCACCATCCCTTCAATGTGAAAAGGTACCGTCAACGTGACCTGCACTCACAAGACGATGTCGAGGCTGGTTAAAAAATGTCATTAGAGGAACAGGAGTGCTCGAATGAGCTGATTCCGTAGCTCCTTAGCTGCCTGGATGCACTAATGGTGGTGCCTGCGCCGGTTTTGTGGCAAATTGGCTGCAGATAAAACCACTGCGTGGGTCTGTGTGCTTTCGGACGAGCTGGATGATTACGAAAAGGTTTGCTTGAGTAGATGTAGGCACACTTCAAAGGTTTATGCAAGTTCAACAATGATACTTGGGTTTGAAGACTGTTAACTACGACGACGACACGACAGCTGATTTTCACGACAGCACAGCTAATTTCCACGACGACACGGCAGCTAGCTACCACGACTGCACTGTGGCTAGTTACCACAACCGTATAGAAGCTAATTACTACGACAGCACGACAGCTAATTACCAGGACGGTTCGGCAGGAAATTTCCACGAGAGTACGGTGCCTTTTAGCACGGCTTTTTTTTTGGGGTTTTTTTTGGGTTTTTTTTTTTTGGGTTTTGTTCACGAACCCCCCCTACGGGGGTTTGGGGGGGGGGTTGGAAAACCGAAGCTATTTCAAACCCGGAAACCAAAAACCACAGAACGATGTCTAGTTGCCGCGACGGCACAACAGCTGATTACCAAGACGATACGGGATCTAGTTACCTCAAAGATACAGCAGCTAATTGCTACAATGACACGACAGCTAATTAACACGACGGAATTGAAGCTACTACCGGCAGAGAGGTTGAGCCGTTAATATTTGGCACGTAGTATGTGCCACGTGATCGTTGAAGGGAATGGCAGACAGATTCAATGCATATCAACAAAATAATAATAGGTTAATTGTGATTTACTGCCTGCGGTGAGGCGGCACATACCGCAATGACTGGCTGGACACAGACGCTGCCAACAACAGCACACATTTCCAGGCAATGAGTAGCATCAGTGGAGTGGAACAACATTCCCGTGCAGTGGAGGCAGGTATCTGACTTGGGACGCTACTTGTGTAGATTGTTTGTTTATTGGTTGGTTCACGACACACTGTATGCACATTCACGACTAATGGCGCCGCCCACACTGTTTCGCCGGTGGGCCGCGGGATTGTGAAATGTCCTGAGTGGCGCTAGAGTCGAACCCGGGACCTTTGGTACCCGTAGCCCGACACCTTAACCACTCGGCCATCCCCGCCCCTACTTGTGTAGAGAGATCACGGACACGGTATCGATACAATCGACGCCAGAGCCCGGGTCTCAGGCTAGTGCGGCAGAAGCTCGCAAACGCCGCCACTACGTCGACCTCTGCCCGCGGCCTTCAGCTGTTGAGTCGATAGTGTTCTAGTTAGTTATTTAGGTGTTTTGGGGGGGTTTCGACATCGACCGTTGAACCATGTAGCGTCGCCAACCTCTGACGCCGATTGGTCGGGGCGAATTCTAGCGACAGTGAGACTAGAACCCACAATCTTCCATGGGTAGACTTATGTCCCAGAAGCGGCTCGGGCGGCGCATAACGGCCCGCACCGGCCAGCGCCGTGAAACAGCTGGGCTGCGTCAGCGCATTTCTGCCGCAATTGCGCGCGGCAACGAGGCTTCTGTGCTCACCACAGCCCGGCCCACAGATAGATCTTCAGCTGGCCGCTTAGCTGCACCACTTTCCCATAGTTGCACAGCATTTTCCCAACCATAATAATATATGGCGACTTTGCTCATCTCGGGGCGGGGGGGGCCGAGGGGAAAACCCCTCGGGGGAGGGGGAAAAAAAACCCCCCCCCCCTCCACCCCCACCCCCAACAAAAACCAACCCCCCCCCCCCGCCCCACAGCGGGGGAGGCGCAGCGGCGGCAAAAAAAAAAAAAAAAAAAAAAAAAAAAAAAAAAAAAAAAAAAAAAAAACAGACTTTGCTCATGTCACATACCCAACTAATCTCCTTGCACCACAATTGCGGGTGTGCAATTCTGGGGCATCATGAGACACATTTGAGTGAGATGTAGTACACGTGTATGCTGTTTCCCAAGTATTTGGCAGTATTGCATAATGTACCCTACTGTGTAGCACTGTCGTCTGATAAATATTTTAAAGAAAAATGTCACAACGTGAACGGTGAAAATGTTTGCGTCAGTCAAATGCAGTAAGTAGTGATTGCAGCATGATTCATACCACGACATGCATATTGCGTCTGTGTCTGCAAATCACGACAGAAGTTCACCGTGGAAATGCGGATAAGTCCAAAGAAAATTGATCTTACATTAAGGCTGGCAAACTTTTGTCAGTAGACTATGAATTAAGAGAATGCATTCCCCAATTCTTTGTATATTTTGTGCTGAGTTTGTTTGATTTTGAGCGACGTTTGGCAAGCTGGGGACATTGGAGAATCATCTGTTCAAACAAAAGCGTCGAGGTGTGTAAGTTTCGGTCAGAAACCGGCTGCAAGCGTGGAGGCGTTTTCTTGACCGGAGCTTCTTCAAAACACAGCCGAAATAAGATCCGTGAACCCTATACTACTAGCTAAAGTGGTCGGGCAGTATGGATCTGCATTAATCGAGAGGCACCAGGTGCACATACGACAGCCTCCAAAACCGCTCACCGGGTTCCAGACGTGATGTAATAAACGTTCCACCGTGTGTGTTCGAGCAATTCCCCGACGCGATTTCAGGCGAGTGCCGTGTCGAGCACTATCCCTCCGGGTCGCCATGTTGGCGCGCCAGCGACATCCCACCGTCACCGCCACCTGACCAAAACGTACCGCTCTGCTCTGACGTGCCAGGACGTACCGCTCTGATCCGACGTACCAGGACGTACCGCTCTGATCTGACGTACCAGGACGTACCGCTCCGGACTGCGACGCGTCCGTTACGATCAGCGGGTGAGTCAGGCCGGGTGTGACAGTCGCACCACGTGCCCCCCGGATAATCCCGGCTCTACATCGATTGTCACTTGCAGAGGTCATCTCCACGCCAATTGTCATTGGCAGAGGTCATCTCTACACCGAGCATCACTTGCAGAGATTATCTCTACACCGAGTGTCACTTGCAGAGGTCATCTCTATACCGATTGTCACTTGCAGAGGTCATCTCTACACCGATTATTACTTGCAGAGGTCATCTCTACACCGAGTGTCACTTGCAGAGGTCATCTCTATACCGATTGTCACTTGCAGAGGTCATGCGGCGGCCGGCCAGCATCGACCACACTCGTGACGGCATCTGCCGGCATCCCCACCGTCGAGTGGGTGTCAGCCTACACCCTAGCTACACCCTAGCTACACCTGGCTACACCCTGACTGCACCCTGGCTACAGCCTGACTACACCCTGGCTACAGCCTGACTACACCCTGGTTACACCCTGGCTATGCCCTTGCTTCACCCTGGCTACACCCTGACTACACCCTGGCTACACCCTGGCTACACCCTGACTACAACCTGGCTACACCCTGGCTACACCCTGGCTACACCCTGACTACACCCTGGCTACACCCTGGATACGACACTGGCTGACAACTGGATACACCCGGTTACACAACCCATTCATTTTTCATCATTTCATGAACACAACCCATCAACTGGCTCAACCGCCGAGCCACACCCCAGGCACGGCCCAGCTACACCCGAATCACACCAGGGGTACACTCCAGCTACACCCGAGTCACACCCAGCCACGTCCCAGCTACACCCAAGACACTCCCGAGCGACACCCTAGCCACAACCGAACTACATCCTGGATACAACCTGGCTACACCCCAGCTACACCTGGGTCTACATGGATCCCCGCCGGAAGTCCCGGTCGCCGCCGAGTTTTGCACGATCGCCACGCAACATTCGTCAGGTCGTGGTCGGGTCGTGGTCAGGTCGTGGTCAGGTCGTGGTCAGGTCGTGATCAGGTCGTGGTCAGGTCGTGGTCAGGTCATGGTCGGGTCGTGGTCAGGTCGTGGTCAGGTCGTGGTCAGGTCGTGGTCAGGTCGTGGTCAGGTCGTGGTCAGGTCGTGGTCAGGTCGTGGTCAGGTTGTGGTCAGGTCGTGGTCAGGTCGTGGTCAGGTCGTGGTCAGGTCGTCGTCAGGTCGTGGTCAGGTCTGGGTGGTCAGGTCGTGGTAGGTCGTGGTCAGGTCGTGGTCGGGTCGTGGTCGTGGTCAGGTCGTGGTCAGGTCGTGGTCAGGTCGTGGTCAGGTCGTGGTCAGGTCGTGGTCAGGTCGTGGTCAGGTCGTGGTCGGGTCGTGGTCAGGTCGTGGTCAGGTCGAGGTCAGGTCGTCGTCAGGTCGTGGTCAGGCCGTGGTCAGGTCGTGGTCAGGTCGTGGTCGGGTCGTGGTCAGGTCGTGGTCAGGTCGTGGTCAGGTCGTGGTCAGGTTGTGGTCAGGTCGTGGTCAGGTCGTGGTCAGGTCGTCGTCAGGTCGTGGTCAGGTCGTGGTCAGGTCGTGGTCAGGCCGTGGTCAGGTCGTGGTCAGGTCGTGGTCAGGTCGTGGTCAGGTCGTGGTAGGTCGTGTCAGGTCGTGGTCAGGTCGTGGTCAGGTCGTGGTCAGGTTGGTCGTGGTCAGGTCGTGGTCAGGTCGTGGTCAGGCCGTGGTCAGGTCGTGGTCAGGTCGTGGTCAGGTCGTCGTCAGGTCGTGGTCAGGCCGTGGTCAGGTCGTGGTCAGGTCGTGGCCAGGTTGTGGTCAGGTCGTGGTCGGGTCGTGGTCAGGTTGTGGTCAGGTCGTGGTCACCTCGCCGTGCCGCCCTTCGCTGAAGGTCATGTCGCGTTGCTGCCGTTGTCGGCGGTCGTCTGACCCTGGATGCAGCCGCCTTGTGCTAATGTCAGGTGCGGTTGGTCTGCCTGATGTTTCTCCCTCCCGATGGTCGCTCCCTGGATGGTCTCGATGGTCAGTCCCTGGAAGGTCCCCATGGCCACTCTCTAGAAGGTCTCGATGGCCACTCCCTGTATGGCTTCCATGGCCATTCCCTAGATGGTCCCCATGGCCACACCTCGGAAGGTATCGATGGCCACCCCCTGGAAGGTCTCGATGGCCGCTCCATAGATGGTCCCCATGGCCACACCCCAGAAGGTCTCGATGGACACTCCCTGGAAGGTCTCGATGGCCGCTCCATAGATGGTCCCCGTGGCTTCTCCCCGGATGGTCCCCATGGCCGCTCCCTGGATGGTCACAATGGCCACTCCCTGGATGGTCACAATGGCCGCTCCCTGGATGGTCACAATGGCCACTCCCTGGATGGTTCCCATGGCTACACCCTGGCTGGGCTCGATGGCCACTCCCTGGCTGGGCCCCATGGCCACTTCCTGAACCCTCTTGATGGCCACTGTTCAGTTTTCCCCCGCAGGCGTGATAGCTCTCGTGCCGGGCTATATAATTTCTTGCCATCGATATAACAGCCTTTCCTCCCCCTAATTTCGTTTACGCGCCGTGTTGCCCCCTGATGCCTCTCCATAACCTTTATCGCCTCCATGTGTCATTCCGTGGGCTTTGCCGCTCAAAGTTTGCGCTCCCTGAACAGTGGCAAATCCGTATACCGCTCCCTGAGCCGCGGTAATCCCGTGTACCGTTCCCTGAGCAGTGGTAATCCCGGGTACCGCTCCCTGAGCCGTTGTAATCCCGGGTACCGCTCCCTGAGTCGTGCTACTCCCGTGTGCCGCTCCCTGAGTCGTCCTAATCAAACCTAATCAAATCAAAGGTGACGGCGTCACCTTTGATGACGCCGTCTATCTACGATCCAACCTCTCCTCCCCCTCCTCCCACCCCACCCCCACGATGTGATGACATTTCAATTGCGCATACCACCTCAGATCGCTGTCGATGCGGCACGACTGATCCACCCCCGGGCCGGACTGTCATCGCACTCCAGTCGTTCTCAGCGGGCGTAGATGGCAGTTAATGATGAGGCGACGACACGGGTGGTCTAGGTGGAGAAGATGGCAGCTCTAATAACAGCTGATGACACACGGGGTGGTCTCTGTGGAGGAGATGGCAGTTAATGACGACAACACAGGGTGGTCTCTGTGGAGGAGATGGCAGCTCTAATAACAGCTGATGACACACGGGGTGGTCTCGGTGGAGGAGATGGCAGCTCTAATAACAGCTGATGACACACGGAGTGGTCTCTGTGACCGAGACGGCAGTTAATGAGGAGCCGGCAACACAGGGTGATCTCGGTGGGACGCTACACGCACGATTGCAGTATGAATCGAAAGCGAACCATTGTGCAGTAGTCTGGATTTGAACGTGGATTTACGCTCCAGAACGGGAATTCGCCGCCGGAAGTCTGCGAAAACGGCTGACGAGAAGCATCCGATGGTGACGATGCGTTGAATGGGTAGACAGACCATTGTCGTGAAACGCATTGTTGCGTGACCTACCATTGATATCTGAGTTTTTGTGCTGGGCAACTCTTTTCTTTGTTGAAATTAAAGCGTAATGAGGACAGAAAATGCAGGTATACTATGCCATTCATGCTGAGTAATAAGTGGTAGATTCCTATTAACACGGACTGCCGGGAGGAGGACTAGTTTTCCTCATCATATTCTTGTTCGTGATAGCCGCACTACGCATAGAGCGATCCGAAAATATATAAAATACAGCGTGTCTTCTGGCAATTTAATAGCGGTTTTCTTTATGTTCAACTTGAACATCCAGTGACACCATCATCACTGTCCAGTTGTTTGCCAAAATGTCTGATCGTTCACTCAAAATCGCTCACCCATAGCAGTATGTTGTCGACATTCCATGGAATGAGTGGATTCCGCAGCTGAGCAGTTCTGCTTAAAGAACAAGCATAGGAATGACAGAAGCGTTGGAACAAATTCATTCTTAAACTAAATTCTAGCCTTCACAGAGCATTTCAACTCTCCTCCGTATTAAAATAACAAATGGCACAAATGGTGAGGTATAGGTGTGATGAGTGCCAGTAATAGTGGCAGACCAACAGAGTCGCCGATGGTCGGATGGACTGAACACAGCAAAGTGGACAACTACTATGCGTGGACACACATGGTAGTTGTAACGGAACGTCGCGGGCGGGCGATTTAGAGTTCTTGAATGGTATCAGGAACCTGTCTATTTTTTATTTCCTGGAGCTCCTCTGGTGTCCACATTAACATAGCGTCCGACGCCTGACGTCCACAAATGGTAGTTGTAATGGCAAACATGGGCTGGGACTGGGACAGGGACCACGTGTTTATTGGCATCACTCATTTATTGGCCCGTCACATACTGTCGGCTCTGGCCACGTAAATACTGTGAAGAAATTAACGGAACAAACGTATCGAGAAAATGAAGAAAGCAGCAGCAATGTTCAGCACAGCAGGATAAATATCTCTGTCACGTACAACGATCACCTATAATCAGGGCACATACAATAACAATGCGCACTGGCTTCTATCCGGGATTGATGAAGTCTTCTTTGTTACTACGGTACCATGCGATAAATTCCGATTTCGAAAATTGTTTACGAATCACCCTACGTTTTTCCTAGCTTCCCTGCCTGGAACCCCAATTGAACACATTCGTCGCATCTTCACAATCACGAGCAATATTACCATCATATCGCAATCATGCTGACAATCGAAATTGAGGATTGGGAGTAAGTGCCAACGACATCCTAGCGGGAAGCGCAATGCATAATGTGTATCCCCATGTTCTCTATTCCCAGGGCAACGGGCTGGTATTACCGAATAGAATGAAATACATCAAAGCGTCACAGTGTTCCAATGCCTGTAACCGCCATGCAAAGATAAAGATAAAGACAAAATATAAGCCTTCGATGTGCAAGAATACGCCAACAGGTCGACGTCTATATCTTAAGGCACGACGGATCGTTCGAGCTATCATAAAAACCAGTCGACTTTTTTGTTGCGAATAACGCAGAAAGCAATGTCCATATCCTCCGAGTTCCCCACTTTCTCCATCACACATTAATGCTCAAATACTCAAAAATTGCAAAGCGGATCGTCGTGTATGAACTGAGCACGGATGCACGGAAAGTCGACATGACACACAGCGAGATTCTACAACTTCATGAAGCATGAAGCGTTCCGAGCGTCGCCCCCACTATGACTACATCGTGTCCTTCACTGACTGAGGTAGCGCCGGGGTATCTTGCTGCTGATCACGAGAGAGCACGAAGCGGCGCTGGGACGCGTGCGTGGTCGACCGTCAACAGTCACGATCAGCGAACAGCAATCGTGTGCTCGGCAAAATGGTGGATCATTATGTCGTATTCATACGGCACAAAACGTTCATTCATGATTGAATGCCATCCCAGCTGTTGGGAGTGCTCGCGAGTTGTGAGCCAAGTAAAGCTGTGCCGGGGCTGCGACAGCTATGCTGCGAAAGGAGCTGCCGTTTGGGCTTAAACACGGTGTGCAGGACCCTATTGTGAAGTATTATATCAATCCTCAGAACTTCAGAGGGGTCAGAATGCATGGAGGTGAGCTTATTATGGATGAGGGTAGTTATCTATATATCTATATATATATATATATATATATATATATATATATATATATATATATATATATATATATATATATATATATATATATTTATTTTTAATACATATACATATACATATATATATATATATATATATATATATATATATATATATACATATACATATATATATATATATATATATATATATATATATATATATATATATATATATATATACATGCATATATGCGTATATAATCTAGGTTTATATGAAAATAGAATAACAAGCGATGCAGTTTTGCCGGCAATATATCCGTGAGGACCATCGTCGACACCAAAGTCGCTTCTCGTTTCTCTAAGTTAATGGTGACCCACAATTATCTATTCGCTCCTACGTCCTGGCCCAATTTGCCATGAAATTGGGATGCTACCTTATGTGCCCAGTATTTTTCATCACGTCTGACCCGTGTAATCAGGCGTTGGCTGAAGCGGCCATTTTGCGGTGCCACTGATGTCGGAATATCTGCCGGGAATTGCTCACCGAGAATTGCTGTAAAATATGTTTATGCTGATACATACTACGAGCAGCTGCTTGTCTTCCTTCCAGGCTGTGCGTAAAGCTGGCTTAGGCTAAGTTTGCAGTAGCGGCGAGGTGAGGCTGTACTTCTGTGACGTGTGCGGAATTTTCGTCCGGAACACCATGTTGTAACTAACATTTCTCCTACTTACGACGAGAAAGGGAACAGTTATATTTAATTCTTGTTGGGAGCTGCCATTTTTTTTCAGCTGTCTTCCTCCTACCCACGCTCACGCTTGTTCCCTCATACTACTTTCGATGGCATGTCTCTTCCAATTTATTTGTCCATAGCTACCGTGATCAAAGCAGTCAACTAGCTGTACACATGACACACATCCAACCAACCAACCGCGGTTGCACCCACACTTGAAACGAAACAGTGTGGGTGCAAGAAAGAAAAGAAATCTTTCTTTTCTTTCTTCTTCTTCATACTTGGTTCGTCCTTTCTCCTTAGTGTAGTAGTGGTTTAGGAAATGCATGTGCAAGATTATGATTTTGTTGTAGTGAGCTGGTGCTGTAGCTGGCCCTGCGCCACGCAGGGCCGCCGGCGCCGGTGGCGCCGGTGTCACGTGGCACTCGGCGCGTCACGTGGTCACGTGGTCACTGTCACGTGGTCACGGCCGTCGGCGGTTTCTGCAGCGCGGTCTGTGGTTGGGGCGGCTAGGTCGGCGGCGCGCGGGGGTGACTGCCGGCAGTTGGTCGAGGGGACGCGTGGCCGGTGCTCGTGGCTGGGTCGCCGGACACTGCCAATACACGTCCTTCCCCGTGCTCGGCACTTACTTTCTAATCGGCAACTACAAGCTATTTCGGCCATACGTTGCGAATACGATGCCGGGGCACGGGGATGAAGAGGGAGAGCCGCGGGAGGCGACGTCGGGCGCAAGTGGATCGGTGAACTTCGCGGAGGTGTCGGGGACCCTGGGTGTGGCAGGCCCGCGTAATTTCGACACGCGCCACATACCCGAGTTCAGCGGGACAGTGAATGTGGCCGAGTGGTTTACGCGGGCAGAGAAACTGTGCCGACGACGCGGCGTCAACTTCGTGGACGTCATCCCGGAACGGCTGACTGGGGCAGCCTTCGCTGTCTGGGAGCAGCTACCCGACAAGGCGCAGGACTCCATGGCGGCTGTCCGCGACGCGTTATACGACGCGTTCGCGTTAAACCGGCACGCCGCGTACGCCGCCTTCCAGGACCGAGAACTGCGACCAGGGGAGTCCGTGGACGCCTACTTGGCGGACCTGCGCCGCCTCATAGCGCTGGTCTCGGACGAGAAGCTCCCCGAGTCCATCCTGGATGCCAAATTCATATCGGGGCTGCCAGCACCGGTACGGAGCCAGCTAAAGGCAGGTACGCGAGCACAGCGGATGGCGCTGCCGAGTCTCGTCCGCTTGGCCCGGGACATCCTGAGCGATGACCATCACGAGGTGCTGGCTGCGGCAGCAGCGTCGCGGCCCGCGCCCCCGCCGTCTCGTCAGGAAGCGCGGCGGCCACGACTACCGCGACGCTGCTGGACATGCGGGAGGGAGGGTCATCTCGCCGCAGCCTGCCCAAACGCATCGGGGGGACGCGTCAGCGCGAGCGCCGTCTCCGGATCAGTAGATCGCGCACTTCCGGTCGCCCGGATGCAAGTGGACGGCAGCGAGCGACGCGTGTTGGTGGACTCCGGATGCACTGACACGCTCGTGTACCGAGGTTGCTGTCGGCGGTGGACGCCACGGACGGTGGAAATGAGAACCGTGAACGGGGGAACGTTACGGTGCAGTGGGTCGGTCACGGTCAAGGTGGAATACCAGGGCAGGCGAGTGATGCTCGCGGCGCTGGTTGTGCCAGACCGCCCGCTGGGTGTGGACATGGTTCTGGGGATGTCGGGCATCACGGCCCTGGGTGGCATCAGCCTGCGGACACCGACAGACGTGCGGGTCTGTGCGGCGGCAGTTGAGGTCGACCGTCGGGACTTGGCCGTGGATGCAGCGGACTTCACGGCGCGATTCGCCGCGCGGACGGGCGAATGGACCGTGGCATGGGTGTGGGCAGACGGGAACGGTCCCGAGAGCCTGCGGAACCGAGTCGCGGAGTATGCGGTACCGCCGGCGGTTCGGCCGGCGTACGACGCTGAATTGGAGCTGTGGATCCGGGAGGGGTGGCTGCAGCCGTATGACGAGCGAGTGGATGGCCCGGCCCGTGGCCTGCTCCCTCTGATGGCGGTCCGGCAGCCGAATCGGGACAAGGTGCGCCCCGTCTTGGACTACCGTGAGTTGAATGGCCACATTACCGCACACACCGCGGACGCGGACGTTTGTGCTGCCCAGCTTCGCCGCTGGCGACGGCACGGCGCTCACGTCGCGGTGGTGGACCTGCGGAAGGCGTACCTTCAGCTCCGGTTGGACCGGCGGCTGTGGCCGTATCAGACGGTGGAGGTGCGAGGCCAGAGGTATTGCCTGACTCGCGTCGGCTTTGGGCTGAACGTCGCGCCGCTCGTCATGAAGGCCGTGGTGCGGGCCGTCCTGCTCCAGGATGCCGCGGTGAACCGGGGGGTGCTGCCCTACGTGGACGATCTACTGGTAGACGAGGACATTGTCAGCGCAGACCACGTCGTGGAGCACTTCGCCCGGTACGGTCTGGTCTGTAAGCCGCCGGAGCGGGCGGCCGAGGGAGCGCGACTGCTCGGGCTGCGGGTGCGCGCGGAAGACGGAGAACTGTGCTGGCGCCGCGACAACCCGGTGGCCGCGCCCCCGGAGGTGCTGACACGTCGAGCGTTGTTCGCGTGGTGCGGCCACCTGGTGTCCCACCTGCCGGTGGTGGGGTGGCTGCGTCCGGCGGCCGCGTGGTTAAAGCGGCGCGTCAACGCCCTGACGACAGGCTGGGACGACCCGACAATGGACGCCGGGCTGCGCGAGCAGGTCGACTGTGTCGCGGTGCGGGTAAGGGGGGCCGACCCGGCACGAGGCCCCTGGCAGTTGAAGGGGGACAAGTTGGTGGTGTGGACGGACGCCAGTTCCCTTGCTGCCGGGGTCATCCTGGAGGATCCGGTCAGTGGCGCCGTGGAGGACGCGAGCTGGCTACGGCCGGAGTCGAAGGCGGCCATGCACATCAACATGGCCGAGCTGGACGCGGCGCTCAGCGGTGTCAACATGGCGGTTGCGTGGGGGATTACCACCATCGACCTTCGTACCGACTCGGCCACGGTTCACAAGTGGATCGATGACGCCCTGAGCGGCCGCTCTCGCCTGCGGACTAAGGCGCACGGGGAGATGCTTATCCGCCGGAGGATCGACGTCATTCGACAGCTAGTGGAGGAGTTTCGCCTGAAGATGACGGTCCGCCTGGTAAAATCCGCGGACAACCCGGCGGACGCACTCACCCGTGTGCCAAAAGAGTGGCTTCGACTGCCGGACTCATCAACTGACGCGCCACCAGGCGCCGTCGCGGCAGCCGTGGCCCCGCGACCAGACGCCGACCCCGCCCGGATACGTGAGGTGCACGAGAACACCGGGCACCAGGGGGTCCGCCGGACGCTCTGGTATGTGCGTCGGAGCGAGGACGCGCGTGCCACCCGGTCAGCGGTGCGAGCGGTGATCCAGCAGTGCGATGTGTGCCAGTCCATCGACCCGGCACCTGCGCGCTGGCGGCGCGGGTCACTGAGCGTGCCGCTGACGTGGGAACGCCTAGCCATCGACGTTACCCACTACCGGGGCCGGTCGTACCTGACGGTGATCGACTGTGGTCCTTCCCGGTACGGGATGTGGCGGCTGCTGCGCCGTTCCGACGCAGCCGAGGTCACGGGCCAGCTGGAAACCATCTTCCTGGAACGGGGCGCGCCGGCTGAGTTGCTGTTGGACAACGCGACAGAATTCCGGGGTCGTCGGATGGCTGCGTTCGCGGCGCGCTGGGGGTCCGGCTGCGCTTTCGGGCCGTGCACGAGGCGGGAGGTAACGGCATTGTCGAGCGCCATCATCGGACAATTAAGGTGATGGCAGCCCGCCAGGACTGCACCATCGGTGAAGCGGTACACCGTTACAATGCTACGCCTCGCGACGGTGTACGACCCTCCAGCGCTCCGGCGGCCGGGCTCTTCAAGCGCGCTGGCCGGGACTTGCCGGTGGCCGCCGATGTGCAGGGGCCCAGCCGGACGATGCCCGTGGCGCACGACGGCTCTGAGCGTGCGCGCGCGATGTTCCAAGTCGGTGACACCGTGTGGATACGACGCCGAGGTCAGCCGACGCGGTGCACGGATGTGTCGCGGCGAGGTGTGGTGACGCGGCTGCTCCCGACACCGCTGGTGGAGGTCGACGGTACCCCGTGGCACGTGCGGTGTGTCCGGCGGCGATTCGGGAGTGAGGACGCCGGACCAGACGGGAGCGCGAGCGAGTCTGGGGACTTTGCCCCACCGGAGGAGGTGATGGAGCAGCCGCGTAAGGTGTCGCCCAGTGCGGGTGGGGCGGTAGAACCGGAGGCGGAGCGGCCGCCACCGGCACCGCCGGATGCGTGGGCGGCGGCAGAATTGAGTGCAGACCTCGCAGACGGCGCGGGCAGGGCGGAGGATTTTGAGGACGATGCGGTGTATGACCACCCGAGCGCTGAATGTGTGGTCACTGAGGACGCGCGGGATTGGCGAGCCGCGCCCCGGCGAAGTATGCGTGTGAGGCGGGCGCCAGTCGAATTGTATGGCTGCGGTGTACCAAGTGAATCGTGTATACCGGACGACGATGATGATTATTGATAATCAGGTGGAGGTGTAGTGAGCTGGTGCTGTAGCTGGCCCTGCGCCACGCAGGGCCGCCGGCGCCGGTGGCGCCGGTGTCACGTGGCACTCGGCGCGTCACGTGGTCACGTGGTCACTGTCACGTGGTCACGGCCGTCGGCGGTTTCTGCAGCGCGGTCTGTGGTTGGGGCGGCTAGGTCGGCGGCGCGCGGGGGTGACTGCCGGCAGTTGGTCGAGGGGACGCGTGGCCGGTGCTCGTGGCTGGGTCGCCGGACACTGCCAATACACGTCCTTCCCCGTGCTCGGCACTTACTTTCTAATCGGCAACTACACGGCCTGATCCGGCCCACCGTCGGTCACCGTCGACCGCCCCGGGGCGGAGCCGGGCCGACCGGAAGTGATGACGTGCGGCGACGTCACGCCCGCCCGGCCGGCCGGATGTTATTGTCTGTCGCAGACGCGGCTTCCGCCGGCTGGGCGCTATTGTCTGTCACAGATGCCGAGTGGAGATGTGGCCTGCGACAGACGTGGCTTCCGCCGGATGGAGGCTGCGGCCTGCGGTAGGCGTGGCTTCCGCCGGGTGGAGGCTGCGGCCTGCGGTAGGCGTGGCTTCCGCCGTGGTGGAGGCTGTGGCCTGCGGATTCCACCGGTGGAGGCTGGCTTGGCTTCCGCCGGGTGGAGGCTGCGGCCTGCGGTAGGCGTGGCTTCCGCCGGGTGGAGGCTGCGGCCTGCGGTAGGCGTGGCTTCCGCCGGGTGGAGGCTGCGGCCTGCGGTAGGCGTGGCTTCCGCCGGGTGGAGGCTGCGGCCTGCGACAGACGTGGCATCCGCCGGCAGCAGCCGCAACAGCCGGTGTGATTGGCTCTCCAGTGTAGTCCAGCCTAGCGGACGAACTTGCGGACGAGTCCCAAGCGGGCGAACGGCGTTCGTTTGCGGTCCACTTCCGCCGCCGGCGGGTCCCAGGTCGGCCAGGTCCACCTGGCCCAGAGTTCCAGGTCCTGGCGCAGGTCCCAGGTCGGCCAGGCCAGGCCCAGGTCCACTTCTGCCCAGGTCGGCGCGCGGCGCTGGCTTGGATCGGTCGTCGAAAATGAGCCGTCGCCGCGCTGCGTTTGGTTGCGATTGCGCTTGGTCCGCGAGCGTCCACGCAGGAATTCTGCGCAGCGTGCGGATGACGTCACGGCGCTCGAGAGTCTGCTAATGAGTGCGCAATGACTCTGCGAAGGTACGACGTCACGGCGCTTGAGAATCCGGCAGTGACTGCTCAACGACTGCCTAGAGGCATGACGTCACGGCGCTGGAGAGTCTGCTAATGAGTGCGCAATGACTCTGCGAAGGTACGACGTCACGGCGAAAATTCGACAGTGACTGCTCAATGACTGTCTAGAGGCATGACGACGCAGCGGGCGAGAATCTGCCAATGACTGTTCAATGGTTGCGCAGAGGTGTGACGTCACCGTACTTGAGAATCCGCCAATCGCTGTTCGACGACTGCAGAGGTACGCCACCGCCACGCAGCCTCGAGTCTGGAATTATCTAGCATACGCCGCCCGACGACAAACCATGTGTGAAAGCATAGTCATAGTCATAGTCATAGTCAGATTTATTAGGGTCTCCACAATAATATGGCTTTTCAGCCGTCTCGCCAATACATTTCTGTAAAACTATATACATAATCCTATTTCTCATGTCAATAAACAAGAGTCAATCAAAAATAATCTACACATAAATCACGCTTGATCATTTCGTGATCGTTCGATCACCCCGTGATCGAACGCGCCTCCAAACGGCCATTCCACGCGGCTACGGCTCGGAAGCGTGGACCGAGAGGGATGGTAGTGGCGGTGGACTGCTGCGCATGAGGAGATCCGGTCGCATGCGGAGCTGCTTTTCTCTTCGGACGGACCCGAGCTCTTTCATTGCTCATGTGTGCCTCTGTAATAGTTGCAGATGTCGGTACGAACGTCTTCAGTGGATTTTGAATGCAGCGCCATTAGCATTGCTGACTTCTCCAGGATTTTGACTCGTCCCGTCTCGGGGTCTGGTCGATAAAGCCCTGGTCGATGTCGCTGTCCTTTCCTCATTCCAAATACATTTTTTTTTCTCATGTATCCCCAAAATGAACTCACCAGAGCCAAAAACATAATGTAAGTCGTGAAAAGTCGTGAAAACCTAACCCCCCTGGCGACGTCACTTTCGGGGGAAAATTGTTTTGGGGGGTGGACCCGGACTCTACTCGTCGATCGCTTTCCGATGACACTTCTTTCGTTTTCGTGGGATGTTTAGTTTGGATTTTAGAGGGAGTTACTAACCGCCCCCTCCCCCCCCCCGGAGACAGGGTGTGAGGATCTGACCGGAAAGACAGCGCGGGTTGAACAGCTGCCGTTGGATAAGATGTCATCAAATGTGCTCTTCTGCACGCACAAAACTGTCCAGATGTGTGTAGCTAGTTGGCAGACGGCGCAATCGACAACAAATGTATTCATTGCTTGCTTCGCAGGCTGGTGGTATTTTTAATCACACAACTACGCTTCCTATAATCCACTGGGATTTGTACGAATACTTCCTGTACTGACTGCTGAATTAGTTAATAGCATGTATGGATGCAAGATTGCAAGATCTTCAATATATAATGCTAACACTGAGCCAATAATGGCCTCTCGGATTTATACTTCTGATTCGACTGCACTATTTGTGAATTGTTAACGGAAAGCATGAACCAGATATATATTTATCCATCATGCAAAGCACGTTGCTGTGTTATGCCGGATTCTGAATGCATGAATACAGATGTGTTTACTCCTGTCTGATAAAGTTGGAACAGGACATCTCAGTTTGCTCCAATGTGCCCTGTGACTAATAACCTGGGCTCTGGCATCCCAGTCCGACGTCAACCATGTCTAGCTTACCTGTTCGGTGGATCTGAATCCCGACCGATCCGGATGCGCACGGAATACAGGCGCAGGAAATACAGGCTGAGAGCGGGAACAACCACCACCGAATTGTAATATCGATGTCATAGCGGAATTCAGGCGCTACGACTGAGATATTACACCACCACCGAACCGCAATATCGATGTCACAGCGCAATACAGGCGCTACGACTGAGATATTTCATCCCCACCGAACTGTAATATAGATGTCACGGCGATGTACAGGCTCCACGACTTGGCACCTTAAGTATAAGGGTTAAAATTAAACACGCAAATGTCAGATCGTTTTCATGCT
Source organism: Imbricaverruca yamaguchii (assembly GCA_034440575.1). NCBI lineage: Eukaryota > Metazoa > Arthropoda > Thecostraca > Neoverrucidae > Imbricaverruca > Imbricaverruca yamaguchii. Next base: position 51,051 of record JAOTOL010000972.1, read on the forward strand.
TTATGGGCAAAAATGTGTGATGAGAGTGCACGTTTTGTGAAGTTAATATTTTAGAAACACCATGATTCACGTATAATAGCAGGTATAATTTTGCTACCTGCAAAACTACGAAATCGAGAGCCATAACGTGACCTTGTTTGTTTGTTTATTGGTTGGTTCACGACACATTTTATCCACTTTTACGGCTAATGGCGCCGCCCACACTGTTTCGCCGGTGGGCCACGGGATTGGGAAATGTCCTGAGTGGCGCTAGAGTCGAACCCGGGACCTTTGGTACCCATAGCCCGACACCTTAACCACTCGGCCACCCCCGCCCCGCCATAACGTGACCAGTTTATGGTCAATATGTCAGGCGGCGCCGACGACGACGACCACCCCATGCATGAAATCACAGTCGCTCAGCTTCACGCCCGGCTTCCAGCCGGTCCAATCGGCAACTCATTTCGGCCGGCTCGGCCATCCACATTCAGTGGGCGCATTCTGCTCGGAGTGGATCCGATATTGGGGTTGACGGGGCTTGTCCTCTCTCCGTGCCTGCCATATCGGCGAAACGGTGTGGGCGACGCCATTAGCCGTGACTGTGCATAAGGTGCGTTGTGAACCACCCGATAAACGAACAAACATGCCCGCCACCAGGGATGCGGAGCCGGGAATATTTTGGACGGCTCCGGCTCCGACTCCGGCTCCGGGAAAGTGTCCCGGTTCCGGCTCCGGCTCCGGCTCCGAGTAAAATGTCCCGGCGGCTCCGGCTCCGGCTCCGGCTCCGGGTAAAATGTACCGGCTCCGGCGGCTCCGGCTCCGGGCAAAATGTACCGGCTCCGGCGGCTCCGGCCCCGTCTCCGGCTCCGTATATCTCAAACGTGATCGATACATTAAGTAAGAGCGAGGAGGATGTAAAAAAAAGTTAGCCGCGACCACTCAGAGGCGCAAACTTCAGACAATTATAAGCAACTTTCCCATATAAACCCTGTATCTATCTCTAAATAAACACCCGCCCCCTCTCAAATCACTTTTCGGTGCTATGCCTTCGTAAACTGACACTCGTTTCGTGCCGTATTTGGGCAATCAGAAGAGGGGAGACTCGAATCAACAACACTCCCCATCCCGTGAACGGTCCAAGGAACACCATTGTTGTAAATTGTATGTTTTACCTCATATCTAATAAGGTACAACAACCCATTGATGGTGGAAGCAATGAACTTAACTAAACTAAACATGGAAATATTGCATTGACTACTGAGGTTAGAATATGGTTATTGGTTATTTTACCATTATTTGATGATAATTTTACATGTTACTCGTATTTAAACATTTTGGCTTTTAAAAATGCGTTTTCATACCATACCATACCATAACTTACTAGGTATAATGTGTTCATTTCACATTTGCTAATTTTGTTTAATTTACACCTCTTTCGGAGTCGGAGCCGCCCTGCTTTTGACGGCTCCGGCTCCGACTCCGGCTCCGAGTAAAATGTCCCGGCGGCTCCGGCTCCGGCTCCGGCTCCGGGCAAAATGTTCCGGCTCCGGCAGCTCCGGCTCCGGCTCCGGCTCCGGCTCCGCATCCCTGCCTGCCATATTATAAATGCGTTTGTCGATTTTGACGTGTGTTTAATGCAACGCCAGCATCTACGCAGCGTTTGCGACCGGTGATTCGTTAGCAGCCTCGGAGGCGCAGACATCAGAACTGATCTGCTCTTCTTTTTGTATCGTCTTTGGGTTTGCTAACCGCAACAACTGGACATTCCAGCATGGTGTGACGCCACAAAGTGTCTCAATCAGAAAAAAAAAATCCATAGCGACTTCCATTTACCTGTGCAGCTATGAGAGGGATTGGGTATTCGCCTGCATAATTATCGGGAGGATTGGGTATTTGCCATTGATAAACGTTGGCCTGCATGGGCTGCGGCGACGATTGCCGCAGTATTGTGCTCAGCCGCATTTACAGGCACACAGACGCAGGTGGAGGGAATAAAGTGCCTCCCAAAATTATATGCATAATTTTGTGATATGCTGTGCATAATTTTGTGCATAATGATGGGCATGTTCGTTGGTTCCAGTTCGTGTACACTGGCGATTATTATTGGTGCCTGATTTTAGCTGGGTATGCCGAAGGCACAATTAGATAGATAAATGTTAAATATTAATGTCGGCAAATCTCATGCTTGTGACTAAAGCACAAACATTTGAACGCACCATTTCATCCAGGTCCTGTTCTACACGTCTAGCCCTTCATCTGTCAATATGTCGAGTTCCAGCCTCATAGCTATTCCTACCCGCCAGTGGTAGAAGTATTGGTACGAGCCATTCAAGATTTCCTCCCAGCACGTGATTGGTTTGCTCGCGAGACTGGCCAACATTTCCGTACCGCATGCCGTTGTATCGCCGGCACTGGCGCTTCAGCTACGCGGTGTCACGTTCTCACACGTGGCTGTGAGCGTTTGTTGTCCTTGTTCGATGGAGGTCGTGCCAATCGGTGGTTATCTCGACTCGACTGTGCGCTATTAATGAAGAGAGTGCTCGTCGGCTGTTGGCACGACCTCGGCACCATTCTGCGCACTTCCTGCAGACTGTAGTTGATTAGTGCATGCAGTGTCAGATAAAGTGTACAGCCGTGATTACCAGTACGGACATTGCATGCCAGTACGGACGTACAGCGCACACCAGGATTTATGTCATAATGACTTGACACGCCAGAAGTGTAATAATACTCGGTTTTATACCACATGGCGATAGAACCCGAGCCCAGCACCACTTGGTATTCAACGAAGCCTCTTGGCCTCTGAAAGCGTTTGGCCACGACAGTCACATATGGCATGATATCGCGACAGCTTTGGTTCTTCTCCATGGTTGGACGCCGGTGTAATTTTCATGCGGATCCCATGTCACGTAGGTCTGGCCGGCTGCTGGTCTGGCTGGGAAGAGGGTTTCAGACTTGGGTCGCAGAACTTGTCCGATCCCTCCCCTAGACACACGTCAGGACAACAATGTCGTCCTTTGTGCAAATAATACGACAGTGCACTTGGAACATGAAACCCTCCGAACTTCCACACCGTGGCTACTCTTTGTCTACAGTGTGCGTACTCTGTGTGCACACCGTGTCTACTCTGTATCCTCACCGTGCCTACTCTGTGTCCACGCCGTGTCTACTCTGTGTCCACACCGTGTCCACTCCATGTCCACTCCGTGTCTACTCCGTCTCCACTCCGTGTTCACTTCGTGTTCACTCCGTGTCCACTCCTTGTCTACACTGTGTCCACACCGTGTCTACACTGTGTCCACCGTGTCTACTCTGTGTCCACATTGTGTGTCCACACCGTGTCCACTCTGTGTCCACACCGTGTCCACACCGTGTCTACTCTGTGTCCACACCGTGTCTACTCTGTGTCCACACCGTGCTTCCACTCTGTGTCACTCTGTGTCCACACCGTGTCCACCCTGTGTCTGCACCTGTGTCCACACTGTCCACACTGTGTACGTGTTACTCTGTGTCCCACCGTGTCTACACTGTGTCCACATCGTGTCTACTCTGTGTCCACACCGTGTCTACTCTGTGTCTACACTGTGTCCACACCGTGTCTACTCTGTGTCCACACCGTGTCTACTCTGTGTCTACACTGTGTCTACTCTGTGTCCACACTGTGTCTACTCTGTGTCCACACCGTGTCCACGCCGTGTCTACTCTGTGTCCACACCGTGTCCACTCTGTGTCCACACCGTGTCTGCTCTGTGTCCACATCGTGTCTACTCTGTGTCTACACTGTGTCTACTCTGTGTCTACACTGTGTCCACTCTGTGTCCTCACTGTGTCCACACCGTGTCCACTCCACTCACAGTGCATGAGTGCAGGTTTCCAATAGCACGCGTAGAGAACTGATATGGGATCATCCAAATCTAGCCCAAGCAAGCACGGTTGCTGAAATATAATTTTGACCACCGTCACAAATGGAACTGGATAAACCCCTTGCCTGCACCAAACGTCTTCAACCTCTTCTCGTCAGCGCATTACAAAACACTGACGCAGCCTAGCAATGGCACTTCTTGAAAATTGTTGAAGCTGGCATGGTGCCGATTGCTATTTCAACCTGAAATGGCAGTTGTTCGGCACCATACCCGCTTCAGACAGGATGTATTCGCCCGTCAAGAACATCTCCCCAGCCTCTTGCTTAGCGCCGGGCTCTGTCGAGAAGTCGTCTATAGAACGACTGTTCCGCAGCTCAACAACAACCCTGGACTGCGGGTAAGGAATGAGGTGGTGCCCTACAGTGGCATTCAACATGAATGGTAGCGATTTCATTTCAATAGAACTCTGCACAATCGCATGCCACGATCTTCCCAATTAACATCTGACAGGAATCGAGGGTCATCCCATCCTCCTTCCTCAGAGATATCTGTAGGAAGGCTTTGCTGACATGACCAGTTACAGCATACCTATACCGTCTGAACCTCAAAAGAACATCAGTCAAATTAGGGGCCAGGGAGGGTTCAACTTCAGAACAATCATCCCATGACACGCCGTCTCGCCCGCTGGCAGAGAGATGGCGAGAGAGAGAGAGAGAGAGAGAGAGAGAGAGAGAGAGAGAGAGAGAGAGAGAGAGAGAGAGAGAGAGAGAGAGAGAGAGAGAGAGAGAGAGAGAGAGAGAGAGAGAGAGAGAGAGAGAGAGAGAGAGAGAGAGAGAGAGAGAGAGAGAGAGAGAGAGAGAGAGAGGGAATGCTGCGTGCTCTATGTTCTTATCGTAATGAACCAGACGACAGCCGCCGGGCCGGTTAAATTAAATGAATTCCACAGTACCTATCCTGACAATTTTGACAATTCACTACCCTGATAATTAACGTCGGTGCATGCAGCGATATTTCCGATTCAGAGATGCCTTCGTTTACTTGCGCCATTTTACTGCGTAGTATTTCAAGTTGGCACCGGGCCATTTCCCACTGCAGGTAGAATCGTTGTTTTTAATTGAGAATGTCGGCGTTTCACACCTCACAGAAAGACTCGCGGCTCAGTCTCGAGTTAATCCAACTGAAATCCTGAGCATTGTGGGTCCAGAACCCAATGAAAGGACCGACGCTGTGTCGACCAGCCGTTCTACTGAGCCGGAGATGTGCTCCAGTCGGCTAAAACAGCGCCTTAAATCGTCGCATCCTTCCTGAAGACCGTGCCTGCGCGAAGTCTACGACATCGAATGACACAGTGAGCAGAGCTGCCAATGTCGTAAACTTCCCGGGCCGTGACGACGAGCCAGGACGCTGATATATGATGTCGGCACGTGCGTGGACAAATGTGGCGTGTGCGTGGACAAATGTGGCGTGTGCGTGGACAAATATGGCGTGTGCGTGGACAAATATGGCGCGTGCGTGGACAAATATGGCGTGTGCGTGGACACATTTGGCACGTGCGTGGACAAGTGTGGCGCGTGCGTGGACAAATGTGGCGCGAGGTGGGTACCTCGGCGCGTCCCGTTCAGAGTTGAATTTCCTCAATCTTTGGCGGGCTTTGTGAGTTCGACTGGAGACGAATTATCTCCCCAAGACCGTAGGTATTTCACAACGAAATTCACGAATTTACGAAGATACGAAGATACGCCATTGCAAATGACTTACGGCGGATTCTCTAGTTTCACGGACGGCACGGATAAAGCGAGTCGATGTGGCTCTGGTCATATCCTCACATCACGCCTCGGGGAGGGGGGATAGGAACCCCTCTCTAATATCTAAACTTAGCGTAGCTCGAAAACGAACGAGGGGTCATCGGAAAGCGCTCGACGAGTAGGGCCGGACACCACCCTCAATCCCCCCACCCAAAGTGACGTCACTAGGGGACCTATTTTTCGCGACTTACACCATGTTTTCTCTAGGCTCTGGCGAGTTCATTTTGGTGATATTTGAAAAACAAAAATTATTTGGAATCAGAAAAGGACCGCGAAATCGACCTGCACAACGCATTTTTTTTTGCCCACCCGAAAAATCATAACTCTTTTTTCGTAATTTCAAAATTGTAAATTTTCAAGTTTTCTTTAATTTTCCTTTTCTAATGGGTAGAGCGGACGGAAAAACGTTGTTCGAAGTCAACTTGCACTCATATTAAACAAATGTTTACTTTAGCCAGAATCTTCAACCAGCCGATATCACCATACGGTGTCAGGCTGGCAAAACTCACTCACACACACACAGAATCTTCGATGTGAACTCTAATAGATAAATATGCAAAACCAGTAATAAAAAACGGAAAAAATGGAAAGTTCCTCTCGTACGTTTTGTTGCACCCCTAAAGATAAGGAAACGCTGAAAGTTTCATTAAAACATTTGCATCTGTTAAAGCGTGACGACTTGTTGAACTTTTTTGGATGTGAACTCACTTGACCTAGACTAACACATTGCCCCTAGATGACCTGAGCTTATAAGTTTGAAACAAAATGCCAAATTGATATGGGAAAAGCTATGTCAAATTTCGGCGCTCTGTAATGCACCGTTCTTTCAATATCCGCGAAAAACCTGAGGGACGCACTTGAAGACCCCCGAGACGGCGCGGGTTAAAACTCACACTCGATTCAAGGCTTTAGCCACTTCGCCGAAGACACCAACTGTAAATGCATTGTTGAAAAATGCTTGTGCATTGTTATGATCCATACTATAACATTCAATCGAAGTTCCATCTACTTCGCAATACACACACATATATATGTATATATATATATATATATATATATATATATATATATATATATATATATATATATATATATATATATATATATATATATATATATAGGATATATCACGTGGACCGGGACTAGTGACTGGGCCAGTAACTTGGGACAGTGACTTTTGCTTACTCACCCGTGCACTCGCGAACGCCTCCTTTCAATGCACTTTCCGACAAGGATATTTGCTCATGCGTATATTTGCATAACCACATTTGCACGCACCCCTTCCGTCCTATTTCTCTCATGTATATTTCCAATTCGTGTATTTCGGCATACATACATCTGCTTACGCACATCATTTTCTCCCATACAATGGCGTCGTGCATGCACTAAATTCATTTGCTCACGTACATCAGAGCTTATGTACACTTTACAGATTTACTTTCGCGCATTTTCTTCGCTATGTCTTCAATACAAACATTCCTCCACTTAAATATGCGTTAATGCACATTTTATGACATGCATGTGCACATGTGAACATTTAAGGTGGGTTGACCTGGGCTTACTTACATCTTCATTTGCATACATTTACGCATGTGTAACACCGCACATACTTGCAGCCAAACCTAAGTACATTTGCGCTTAAACATCTTAAAGCTCAGGTACATCTTCGTCTGCACACGTATGCTGCATAAATTTGCCAACGCACAATTGAGTTTGGGTACATGTCTGCTTACGTGAACTTCCGCACGAATATTTGCCACGCAATCAAGGAATGCGTACCTCAAGATTATTGAGAGTAGCGAACGCATTTTTAGCGATGACACCAAGTGCGGACACCTTCACAGACCCGCTGAATGCATTTAAGACACAGGCGGTGAGATACTGTGCTGCGTCACACGCTCACACCTGAGACGCGGAGCCATCGGACATCGACGAGTTCTGACAGCCGTTTGCCTGTTTGAACTGAAAACTATTCATCTGTTCTGTGTACGTTTTTAGCTACTGACTTCTCCTGTAAAGGGCACAATATGCTGTTGGAGATTGTGGACAATAAACAAGTTCTTCGATAGCAAAACACGGTCGGCGGCAGGAATACGCTCCGCATCACGGCGCATCACTTCTTTTGTGAAGTCCCACCAGACTTGTGGAGCGGCTTGGTCAGCATCAGAGTGGACGGGTAGCCGTACTGGGGTCTTCTGCAGAGCACACAGACACCGTTCAGCTGACGCTACAGGGTCCCTCGTCTCCAGCACGACACTGGACCACGTTACGATATTAACAGTTCGTCTCCTGAGTTGCGTGTTATCGCTTCTGCTCAGAAACCAAGCATGGGAAACTAAGCACGGCTGAAGGGAGTGGCCCTGGCTGTGCATGCCCCGTTGACGCCTACATTACGGAAGGTCAGAAGAAGAAGCTCTGTCAAGTTACATTCGGGCGAAGCTTGTCACAGGGCATTAGTCACAGGGCATTATACAGGCACTTCATGCGCTAACAGAGTGCCTCGCTTGGAGGTCACCGAACATTACTGCGCGTGTGTGGTAGTGGGCCTTCCAGGGCCGCCTACCAATTGCCGATTTGTGTGCAAACAAACCATCCGCACAAGCAACTCCAGAAACCAGACGACAGTCTATGCCGCCAGCAGCTCATCAATCATACTGGAACCACATGAGGAACGTGTCCTCTCAGCCCATGGCGGGAAACACAACCGCCTCGGTGGCGCAGTTAGTTAGTAGAACGCTGTCCTGCACTGGTCTCCCCTATCCTGGCAAGACAGGGTTCGAGTCGCTTCACGAGCTCACATTTAGCCCCCGGCTGGGAGTCAGTTGGCAACTGGCCCGATAGTGCCGGGGTCGAGCTATCCGGGTGGCCGTGTCGGTGCATTGACGGCACGTTTTAGCTTTCGGTGCAATTTCTGCCGTTGAGCTGAAATTCATGGTTCGGGTGGTGGGGCCAGGAGTCACGGCACTAGCTCTGCTTCACAGTGGTACCCTGATCAATAGAGCCACCCCAGCAACAATTCTGAGTAAATTTCTATAAAAAAGAAAACAGCTGCGTGCTACACCGGCTAAGGTTGTGTTTCACAAATGCATGCACAGGATACCGATCGTCAACTCACCGCCACGGCACACGACATAAGTACAGCTAGCTCGGACCGGGGAGGGACAACAAAGACCGGAGGAACTGTCAGGCGCACTTGTCGTTAACTATATTCACACGCCTCGTCACACAGCATCATCAACATTATCGCCGGCATCATCAGACGCGCGCTGGACGCACGTATCCATGGCAACCGATAAATACTGAATGAGGAACAAAGGTGTCGGTGTATTCTGCTAGGGGAACGACAAGATGTGTCATTTGAAGAAAGGTGGTGGAGAATGTTCGACAGTGATTAACATCAGGCCAAAATGTTTCCTCCCATGTAACGGACATCACTGACGACGAAAGGGATGCCACACAAGCACAATGCGCGCGCGTTCATGTAAAGGGGACAGGGATGCTCACCTAGACCAGGGAAACTGAAATGAATGGCTCGTATGGCTCAGCGGCTCAGTGGCTCAGTGGCTTAACAGCTCAGCGGCTGAAATGGCTCAGCGGCTCAGCGACTAAGCAGCTCAGTGGCTCAGTGGCTCAGTGGCTTAACAGCTCAGCGGCTGAAATGGCTCAGCGGATCAGCGACTAAGCGGCTCAGTGGCTCAGTGGCTCAGTGGCTTAACAGCTCAGCGGCTGAAATGGCTCAGCGGCTCAGCGACTAAACGGCTCAGTGGTTCAGTGGCTCAGTGGCTTAACAGCTCAGCGGCTGAAATGGCTCAGCGGCTTAGCGACTACGCGGCTCAGTGGCTCAGTGGCTCAGTGGCTTAACAGCTCAGCGGCTCAGCGACTAAACGGCTCAGTATCTCAGTGGTTCAGTGGGCCGGCGGCTCGGCCGGTCCGGTGGCGATTCCGGGCCGAGGTGTCAGCGGGCCCGCCCGTCCCGTGTTTGCCGGCACACACTGAGCGGCGGCGGTCGTCAGGCGCGTAGCCGCGACTCGTTTGTTTGTTTGTTTATTGGGTGGTGCACGACACACTTTATGCACATTCACGGCTAATGGCGCCGCCCACACTGTTTCGCCGGTGGGCCGCGGGATTGGGAAGTGTCCTGAGTGGCGCTAGAGTCGAACCCGGGACCTTTGGTACCCACAGCCCGACACCGCAACCACTCGGCCATCCCCGCCCCAAAACCGCGACTCGCGTCATCTCCGACGTGATCCCGGGTAACACCACCGGCCGACCGCGGACCCTCCCGCTCATGTTCCACACGCGAGTCACGTGACAGGTGTCAGTGTAATGCGGCGATAGGCGGGATTCGTTCCGTAATGTCACGTGGTGTCTGCCGAGGCCACGGCCACCTCCGCCCGGGTGCCCCGTGTGAATCACGTGACCGGTGTCTGTGTAATGCGATGCGATGCAGGATTTGTTCGGTAGTGTCACGTGGTGTGCGAGGCGACAGACTGCTTCAGCAGCCGGACGAGTCTGACCGGAGCTGGCAGGGGTGGGGCCCCGCCCTGTGCAGGGGGTGGGGGGGGAGATTCTCTGCCCCGGCTCGGTCAGTCGTGGTGGGCCACCGCCGGCAGCGCACGGTCGCCGTCGCCGGAGCGGGCCACGGGCCGTGACTGAAGGCATACACTCATAAAGTGACTTAGGCGTAGACGTAGGAGCCACCAGGCCCCATCGAGGTTAACCTCGCCGCCGTCGACGCGGTTGCCATTTGCTGATGTCTAGCAATGTGTGGTTGGTTGGTTATTTGAGTTTAGGGCGCATCGACCAGGTTTGGTCATTTAGCGCCCATAGCAATGTATGACAATCGTGGAACGCCGCTTTTGAACCAGGCTATCGGACCGTGACGAGGTTTAGTCAGGTAGGATCGAGCCATGGAATGTCTGAAGACTCCCTGGTGGATCCTGCCTTCAAAACACTAATCCTTTTTGTATCTAAACTTGCTGTCGCATTAGATCACAAATAGCCGCCATTTTTTCTTTCTTTCAGAAATCAGAGGAAGATCTCAGCAATGCAGTGCAGATACCTTGAGTTCACTGGTGCACCTTTGCCGAAGTACTACGTATCAGAAGTATTCTTCAAGCACGTAAGTACTGGTTGCGATACATATGGAACGTGAGGCAGTACATATTGAGAAATTTCACCAAAAGAGGCACAGCCAAGGGGGAGGGCTGCGCCCCCTCTCTCTCCCCCTCTCTCCTTCCTTGGCGACCAAAAATATACTATATCAAGCGATACATTTTTTAGATTGCTGAAAATCCAAAATTGTTGTCGCTTTATCATGCAACTGCACCCAGAGAGAAGATGGGGAATGTTGAGCTGGAATCCAAGCTAGATTTTAACATGAACTAATTGTCATGACTATTATGATATCAACTGCGTACTCCTGCTAACGTAAAAACAATAACGACGCGCATCGACCGTCCCGTCTGCCTTTACCATGAGAAAATCCTGAGTATGCTCTCGGGCAATTAGTCTTCTCGGCATTGCGTGAAAATCTTACATATGAAGCAGAAACATTTGTTCGCAAACATAAAACTTCAACAGGAGGAGGCAAGGAGACCAAGTCCGTCACGTCGGGCGGCGGCCTCCGCTCGGGGCGTTCCTGGCTAGCCTCGACCAGTCTGTACTGGGAGTCAAATGCATTGAAAAGAGGCGGTCTGAAACAAACTTCGTCACCCTATTTGCAATAAACTTCGGATAGACATGCTCACATTTCAGATAAGAACGAAATGGTGCATGGCATAAAAATGGTATTCTAAATAGTAGTCATCACATTAATATCTGAGCCAGCATGTGCCACGTCAGAAGGTACTACTGAGAAGGTAATGCGCTACGATTCTGAGAGGTGCCACCGAGAACAAACGGATAATTTGCTGTTTGGGTTTCTAGTATCTAGTATCTAGTACGCTCAGCGGGAAAAAAATGACTCAACGGCAACAAAGTGTCGTCGAGACAACCATTCCATCGTTCAGACGACCGCCGACGATAAAATTGTCTCCCCGTTTAGCGCAGAGCCAATGGCATGCCTTCTGGTCGCCGGTGGTTGTCCTCCGTCCCGGTTCCACTTGATGCTCGATGGCAGCGTTACAGAAGTACCCATCTATGGTATATTCAGCGGCTTTGGAGGCAAGCGACTAGACTACTGGTACTAAAACAACACTAGACCTACGTTAAGTAATGAATAATTTATAACATTAGCTGATTTTTTTAAAATTTCTATTTGAGTCCTTTCTTCATGTAGGATGTACAATATTTTTAATTTCGTTAAAATCGTTGGAAAGAATCTAGAAGAATGTCATTCTTTTACGCGAATTCCCTCGCGTTCAAATCCGTCCATTTCCCTTTTAAACGCGACGATGTGCGTCGAAGAGTGAAATAGGTAATTGATCACGGTTCTTTGTAACTGATGAGTGGTGAATGAGTGCGGCAAGATAAAACTACCAAGGTCGAATTCTCTGGAGTGTTAATCAAACAATTGTTTTCATTTTTGGACTTATATGAGACAAAATGAAGTGGTTCGGTCTGAAACAGACTCCAGACACAGACTCTATTCAGGGCCAGGGTGTAAGGGTGACAAAGAGAGTAAGGTCATCCTGTAGATGTGGACATTGCGATTGGAAAGGTACTGCACAGAGCATTTATAAACATTCAAAAGTCAAGCACGCAGGTCTACCAGTGTTAAGAGTACTGCAAGATAGCCATTTTGGCCCTGGGAGGCGATTTGATTGGACTTGCAAGCCAGCACTGGATCATCAACCATCAAGCTCAGGTGAGAATCTTGGTATATGAATTACATTTGAGTAAAATATAGTCACCTAAAGGTAATTAGAAAAGATATTTTGGTGTGTAGGTACCTACTCAGCAGGCATTGCACTGCAGTTGGTGGCAATTCATACAATATAGGGATGGCGAATTTTAGCCACCTGGTGGTTTAAACCATGGTTTAAACTGGCTGGCATAAATTAATTTAAGCCACTCTGGCTTAAATTATACTTCTGGTATGGCTGGAGGGCAGTGATTAACATTAGTTAGGGAAGCATCAATTATTATTCCAAAATGTGCTACACTCATACTACACAAGTATGGACACCAGCCAGTGTAAAATAATTGACGATGTGACCTGGAAATTCACAGTTAATGGAATTGTGCTATTTCATCCTTGTCTTGGGTTTTTACGAGTTTGCCACATGATGTATAGGCAGTCATCATGCACACAACTGCGAAATACTGTAAAATGCATCTGACTGAAGTGAAAGTCATTCCGCTTTTTTAATCCTTAAGTGGCGATCCTTTATTTTCTTCCAATATTCCACTATTCCGAAGCAACTTCTTTCTTCATCCCGCAGTTAATGGTGAAGTAATTTTAGAACACTGACACCAGCAGCACCAAAATCATGCATTGTAAGTTTCATTTGCCTCAGTTTGCAAATTCAGCACTGGGATGACCATTAAATTTAGTGCTGGGAAAACATAAGCATGCAAAATATCCTATCAGCCACATGAGTTCCCTAATGCCTTGTAGTATTTTGGAGGTCATAGGGACCAGCACTGAATTCAAATTGGGCTCTTAAAATGTGAGAAATGCAAACAAAGCTAGATACCTACCTACCTAGGTCAAACTTTCATTGTTTAGGTAACAAATGTGCTAGTTCCTCCAAGGAAGTAGTGGTAGGTGTGCCCCAAAAACCAATGGTTTATATCAGGCTGGATATATTAGGGCTATGATGGACCTAAATACAGACAAAATGTCTTGTGACTAACAAGTTAACCATAGTTTGAATTTTCAACCCAGGTTTACAACTATTGCCATATATTGACACATGCATCCAGCGGCACAACCTGAGGGGGCTAAAGTCGCTATAGCACCCTCCAGAAGCAAGAGAGGGGGCCCTTATGGGTGTCCTGAGAGAGAGGATATAGCCCCTTTGGCCCCCTCTGGTTGTGCCACTGCATACATCACAACACAGCACACACAATCCCAGTGTCCTGAAATTCATAATTTTAAGTGGAAATCCCTGTTTTTTGTGTTTACCCCACTTGAGATGGTTTGGACTAACCAGTATGGTTCGCAAGCCCCTGTTTTTAGTTATATTGCTTCAATACCAGAGAAGGAATGCTTTTTATTGCTTTAATACCAGATAATAAACACAAACCAAAGGGTTTTTCTTCCTAACTACCTGGTTTTTGCTCAGTGCTTACATAATTCCCACCTGTCTCAAAACGAATTTCAGAACCATGCACAATCCCTTGTCTCCACTTCCATCAGTGTTTCCATCCTTGTCTCCAAACATGAAATAATGTGCTACCATACCATGCTGTGGAAGGTGTGCAATAGTTGAAAATGTGTGCAAAATGTGCGATAGGTGGATAACAGATTGCTTACTGTTAGTTATGAATATAGTCCCATTGGCACTGCTGCTGCTGGTCACTGCTTCTAAAAATCATGTAGTAATATATGAAAATAAATGGGTCAATGGATCAGCTGATGAAGTGCCTGTTATGATGTCATGTATGGGATAGATATTTACCAAATTTGTTTGAGCAAATCAATGCCTACAGATTTATCTAAAATATACAGCAATTCTTCTGCCTCAAGTAGATAATTTACATAACTGAGACTGGCATTTTATTCAATTCCATGTTATAAATCCATTACGTGGCAAAAGTCAAACCACCTAGGTGCTGTATATATCTTTTCTATCAAATAATCTGTGTATTTATCACAGGTAACTCAAAAGTTTCACCATCTAGTTTTTCTTTCAGACACTGTGCTCGAGACTGAGCCACCAACCTTCAATCTGGACAACCCTACTTCAGCTGAAGTAGAGGATGATCCTGATGTCCCTAAGCCAGCAGGCAATGGGGTGGACCCAATGGAACCAGAAGGTATGTGTCTGTTTTGTATTTCACATTAGGGTATTCAGGATAGCTGGGTAGCTCAATTGGTCAGGCATTAAGCTTACAATGAGCATATGTTACATGTTCCAATGCCAAAGAATCCTGATGTGGTTTAGTCTCCTATGTTTTGTCATTGTTGTTTCACTGTTCACATAGCCATAGAGGTGTTCAATTTATTATTTGGAATTTAAACTCCATTACATGCTATACCTACTATAAGAGGTAAGTTAGGCCCAAAGCAGTGCTTAGAACCTTACTCCAGAAAATGTCATTAAAGTATCCTGGGCTATGGCTGCGAAGGTTTGGATCAATCATGGTTGCAAACTGCAATGCGACCCCCAACTTATGTAATTATTGTTTCACATGCCTGGAACCACTGAGCTTTCCACTGCATGGTAATTATTATTGGCTGGCACAGAAATACTGAATAATTTATTTAAAGCACTCAGCTAATTCAGTATAACAGAAATGTGACCTAGATAGCTCAATTAAAACATGAAACATTTAAAACATGATAGCTCAGCTTAACCTGTGACCCACCGGGGTCCTCAGCCGAACGCGCCCCACTGGGGGGGGTAATATTACCCCCAGTCTAACTCGACTCCTATGGGGAGAGGAGAAAAATCCTATACCGTTAGATAGCCCGTGACAGGATCTTTTAAAGATGTCAGTCATTTGTCAGCTCAGGTCAATATTAAGGTCACTCGAGGCCCTCTACGGTCAAATTTGGCTAAATCCAGGATCTGCCCCATATACCCCAATATATCTCGGATCTATGATAGCTAAGAAAACGACACCCGCCACAAGGCTCTTGGAAAAATGCTTTCGGTTTGGTGCAAGCGATCAGATTTTGGCTCAGGTCAATAGTTTAGCCTCCAGAGGTCATCAAAGGTCAAAACTGGCGATTATGGGTGAAACGTTTTTCGTGAATAACTTTTATATAATTATGATAAAGCGACAATTAACACGCAAGCCATCGTGTTTGTCTCATCGAGAGGCGTTCAACAATATATGGCATGACCTGGTTAGGCCCAGTCTCAAATTTGGCTTCAAGTCAAGGTCACCCGTTGACCTAGGTATTTCATGTTGTATATCGTTGAAAGCCTTCACGAGACAAACACAATGGCGATGATTCCACGCCTGTATCGTTACTTCAGAAAAGTTATCAGCAAAAACGTGTTGCTGACGTCAGGTGACCTTGTAGGGACCACTAAGCAAAAATGTAAACTGGATCATCAATACTAGTGCAGGGAAACATGATCTTGGGAAAATTGGCCCATTCCTCTGAAAATAACAATTTTGTATATTCCCGTAGGCTTATGATGGGGAGAAGCAGAAATGACCCGACCTTAGGTCACTGATACCGAAATTCCGAAATAGCAGAATTCTAGTCCCTAGTGGCCTCATGACATACTACGAGTTTTAAATCAATCGATTGCTTATTCTGTGAGTAACGCTACTTCGAATACTGAGTTCACTTGACGTGACCTGGAGTCGTGACCCGAGATGACCTGGGGTAAACAAAATCGGAAGAGTTGCGCAAAAGATTAGGTATGAGGCGGGCACAAAAATGGTGGCCCTCCGTGCCCCTGTTTTCCGGTCGTTTCGGAAAAACTTTGCCCTAGACCTCCCAAAATGTGAGTTTGAGGTGAGGTCACTTGACATGACCCTGTGACCTGACTTTATAAGGCTCCGACACCAAAATTTGACAGAATGTGTGGAAATGATGGGGGGAAAAGGTGTTAAGTTTGGCAACGCTGCGCGCCGCCGTTTTTCCGTTATCGCGAAAATCCCGGAGGGGTGGGCGATTTTGCCCCCCTCCCAGTGGGGCGCTGGTTAAAATGTTTATAGTGGCCTGTTTTGATGGAATCATGCCCATGGAATGAGGGTATAAATTTCTGAGTAAAAACAGGATAGGTTCAGCACTTATTTGTATTTTCTGACACCCCTTAACCAGGGTCGGATCCAAGGAGGGCGCGCCCCCACCCCTTAGGCCTCCAAGGGGGTCTTGAAAGTGCTGCCCTGGATATCACTTTCCACCCCTTCCCTCCAGGAAAGAGAGGTTCGTCTAGGTGCTGTGCCTAAAATCATCGCTTCCCACTCGCCTACCCCCCCCCCCCTCCCCTGAAGGAGAGGTTGGCCATCATAATTTGGCGGATAATATGCAAACAGCATTCGTCGAGGGACACATCTGAGCCAGCCAGAGAGCCCAGTGAGTGGCCCCTTTTGGAGCTGAACTTGGGCCTTTTTGGGAGCTACGCACCCCCCCCTCAGATCATTCCTGGCGGCGTGCCTGAAATGGTTGGCCCCCTGTACTGCAGTGGGCCCCATCCCTGATTGACCCCTGCAGCTTGGACCCCCGTCCCGAAGAGCGATATCCAGTCCTGCCCACAGCCGACAGTTTGACCTCCCCGAAACGAAATCCTGTGCGCGCACCTGCCTCAGATAGCCTCTGGTGACCACTAATAGACATATGTCTCCTAGTAAGTGATTTTGTATCATAATTATGTCCTTGAATCGGAAACGTTGTTCATTTCAACGATATTTTACATTCCAAGGCAACAAAAAACTTTCTATGCTTCGCTCTAGTCTATAAAAAAGGATTGGTCAATCGGTATTCTATGCTATTTGCAACCAGCAAGCCTATTAGGGTGCATTGGATGTTTTTGTGTGCATACTGCCTGGATATGAATTAAACCCTTTTCGGCCCAGCATATCGGTATAATATATGAATACAAAAACAGCTCAGGCTGGTTTAGTTCTGCTAAAGAATTCCACTTAATGATCTCCAGCGTGGCTGCGGTGAGTAGTGCTTTACCAGTTCTAAGAAAAATACATGCTATTGGTATCGTTTTATTTCGCGGAAACATTTCATACGTTCGTGAAACATATAACTGCATGGATCGGGCTGTCCTGTGGCGCTAGTTTCATTGGTATATAATGCCAAGTATGCGAGCTGTAGCGAAAAAAAGGTGTGGTACAAACTTAAGAAACGCCCTGTATATGATGTAGATAAATTGAGAATATTTTCCTCATACTGCTGGGGATCTACCAACTGCATTAAACCCATGGAAATTGGCAGTAGCATTATGTCAACAAATGCTCTTTGATCTTGCCATTTTAGATTCATACACTTTCATTTTACTTCTGAGACAACTGAGGGGGACAGGGGTGCATGATTCTGGTACAGTAGCATGCGCATATTTAAAAAAAATCACCCTGCAGGAATCGCATTCTAAGCCATTTTTTTCAATTACCTCCTGATATGAACGTTACGTTTCCGAATATATCGTGTTCCACACTTTTCCTTGCATGTTACTGTTAATTCTTTTATGAAAAATATTTTGCGAATTGTGGTCTTCCTTTCCATCCTGGGCTGCTGCATCGTGCGTTTGCAGGTATTGAACAGGGGGCGGTTTTAACACGTGATCCTATGGTGGCCAGCCCATAAGCTCTAACATCGACGGACAAAACTGTGAACGTCTGCTGAAATGACATTGGCCCTTTTCATCTCACAATCCACAGAGAAACGTTTATGTTTATACGTAATTCAGATTTTCAGTTTCCAGCACCCAACTGGCCGCGATAAATAATGCACAAACGCCGCGATTTTCGATCCGATTTCTAATACCGGCCGTTTGTCAGATTGCCAAGTATATTTGGCTCCCCACTCTGCCCAAGTCATGTTAACAATCGCCCAGCCCGAGGCATTGAGCGAGGTCACATGAACGCCAGCCCTCCTACCTACTAGCCCTACCCCTACGCCAGCCCCCCCTTGCCTACCTTTTCTACTGACGCTGCTTTTGTGTGTATGGTTGCACGGTTCGACAACACAGTCTTACCTTGGTGAGTGTCAACACAGTCTTACGAAATGGAGCTTGGTGTACCGTGGCGCCGAGCGCAGCCTCCCTTGCGCTGTCGTAGCTCGATAAACCAGCAAACCAACGGCCGAGTTAGTGACAATTGGGTCGAAATTCATGAAGTTTTATAATGCTGCTCATAGACCGCGGGGTGGTTGATGTTGCAGAAACTAATTTTACATCATCAAACGTTTCTCTGTGTATTGTTCGTGAAAAATGTCGCTATTATGCTTCTTTCGGCAGATATTCACGGATTTTTGCACCGATGTAAGGGCGTCCGAGCCGGTCACCATAGGGTCACGTGTTAAATCCGCTTCGCATTCAAGACGTGGAAACGCACGATGCAGCAAACCAGCACGGAAAGGAAACCACTTTTTTATTACTTTTTTCAATAAAAAGACAGTTCCCTTTTCACTTTTTAAGCAATAACTTTAGGCATACAACTATTCTGAACATGCTCCAGGGGCTCTCGTATTTGCTGCTGTACTGTTCTTTAGCAGAAAAGCTAAGTAGGAGAACAACACTATACGCTGAGCTTATTCTGAAAAATAATCGATATTAAATGATGAAAATGTTTTGCATTACAGGTGTCAGCACATCGCTGGGACGGAGACTGGCCCGAATGGAGCAGAGCCTATTCGAAATCAGGCAGACGTTAACCAACGAGCCAAGAGAACAGCACAACAAGACAAGTGACACTGACGCGCTCATTAATGCTGCACGTGACATGGGAACGCTTCTTCATGCCGTATCGGAGCACCACATCATCGCAGTACCATCTCGTGATCTTCTCGTGTGCAAGCTATGTGTTCCAACTTTCGATCTTGCGGTGGATTTACATGCCAGCAAGCCCAACGCTCATGGCATATGCCACTACACTTTCTCTGCCGGTACAGATTTCCCTAGACCAGCTGCTATCCCTAAGCCCTTCAGCCGGTTGAAAGAGTCGCTGAAACACCACGTGTGCTCTAAAAAGCACAAAGAGAACGTGAAGAAGGCGTCTCAAGAGATGGAGCGGGAGGCGGTCCGTGCGAGGAATATACAAAGTGCTTGCCGAAACTCATTGCTTGCAGCGTACCACGTCCTGAAGCACTCAATGGCCCAAACTATGTACGAGAAGACAATCGTGCTCTGCGATATGACAGGCTCAACAATGGGCGATCTCTGCCATTCGGCCACCCAAATGCAGCGGTTCAGGGATGCATTCAGTACTACTATCCTGGAGTGTGTAGCCCGTCATGTTGACAGAGCACCTTGCGTAAGTCTTGTCGCGGACAAAGTAACTGTCCAACATAGAACTGTGGACATAACTGGCATCATAACCATCGTGCCGGACGCACCATGTGACGAGCTCATCCAGAGTTTTGTGATCGGAGCGCCCGTGGTGGACCAGCATGATGGTAGTTCTCTGGCAAAGGAGTGGGTGGACACCGTCAAGCCACTCAACATCATGGATACCACCAAGCTCGCCGCCATCTGTACAGATGGTCAATACCATGGAGCCGACGTCCCCAGAAAGTTTGTCAGAAAGCTGCAGTCCGAACACCCTGACTATGCGATGCGCTCTAAGCATCCATGTGTTCCATTCCTTTGGGACGGCGCGCATCTTCTGGACCTCGCGGAGCACAGTGCCAGGAAGGAGCCATCGTGTCGGTGGGTGCAAGAGGTGATCGACCAGATCAGCCGCATCGTGAAACGGTTCTCATATGGAAAAGGGCGTGAAACGTTCCTGGCGGCGAGTAAGCGTATTGGGGTGGAACCACGAGGCCTGCTGCTATGGTCCGAGACTCGCTTCTCGCCATATGCTGCCAACGTCATAGAGGCATTTACGGTAAACATACCGGTGCTGAAGGCCGCTATGGAGAACCAGCTACGAGAGATCGGCACTACGACGAGTAGCCGGTCATGTCAGCCAATAGATCTACAGAAGGACCTCGAACTGCTGAAGGGTAATGCTCTTAAATAAATTGTATTAATAATTTGTATGTTTTTGGGTGGGAACCGATAAAAGTTTCTGATAAAAGGAAAATATCTGTCATACATGCTTTGTACGCTACATTGATCGCAACAATTATGCAAAGCTGTCAGTTTAATTTTTGTATCAATAATTTTTTCCCACAGATATATTGAATAGACAAAACTGGGGTATTAACACGCCTTCGCATAGTATGTGTGCGTATGCGCTTGCACGCTGGCGCGCGCGTGGCTTGTTTTAGTCTAGTTGACTCATTTTAACTATAGAGTTCTTCGCACGTTTTACATAGATTAAGCAATTGATATCAACGTGATGCAGCTGTTTTGTTAACGTCAGAAGCAGCCTACGTGTTCTATCCCAATGATACTACTTGCAGATGATGAGATGACGGATTGTGCCAAAAAATACAGCGTTTATTTTCAGGTTTTGAGGGTATATAATGCCTTCCTTCGTGAACGAGCAAATATGGTAGGTAGTTCGTTCCGAAATAAAATATGTTTATTTGTTGATCATAGACTGCGCAATGCGCTTTGAGAACCCGCAGAAGAATGGATTATCTAATGGAGCAATCTAGCATGAGTTCATTTCCATATTTTAATCTCCAAACCGTTTAATTCCTCTTTTGTTTTTGTTTTTACAGATTCATGTTTCCATGCTCGGCTGGCGGCGCTGCAGGACCTGTATTCCGTGCTCTCAAAGGCAAGCAAGAGTCTCCAAAACCTGCAGCATCTGCCATGGGAACGCCAAGAAAAGTACAAGGCTATGGTCGAGGACTTCGGACCGAAACGGAGAAGACTCGAGAAACATTGCAGTGGTCCCACTCTGAGGACATCACTGGACATCCAAAGTGTCCTGGACGAAGGGGACAGCGAGGAAATGGTGGAATCCTGGCCCAGCTATTCAAAATACGCCTCGAATCTTCAACAACACCAGGTGAATAAAAAAGCGTCGTGCTTAGAAGTGATAAGATACTGATGAACAGTGACCAAGAAAAAGGCTAACAAATTAAGTGGTCGTGAAATTATTTTCAACCTTCTTTTTTGTTATATGGACAATTTACCTGTGTTTCCATAATTCAGTCTGCTGTACTACAGCAGAATATAAAACTGTTTTTGGCACAGAAGACTTTCGTATAGCAATTCATGATGAGCTCCCGAATTGGTAAAATACTAATTCGCCAATGATAATTGTATTCATTCCATGTACGATATTGCAATTTACATAATAATATATCGTCTCAATTTTTCGTGGTCTTTATTTGATCAGAAAAATGTAGTGTGTTGAGTGTTGAACGAGGCTACACAGAGATGTTAACCTTTGACAGGTCAAGGAAATCTCCACATTCACCCGAGCTCTCGAATACCACTGCGCCAGTCGGGAGCACGGTGTGGATGCTAGAGGGCAGACGCGGGGCTGCAACAACCTGCAGCTGAAGGAGAACATGCAGCACATCAGGCAAGCAGCGGATCTCCAGCAGATGCAAAACTCGCCCACATCATCCGTCGTCGCAGAGGTAGCACATGCGTTGGCTATTCTACAACGGGAGTCATTGATTCCCAAAGATCCCATCCCATCGGAGTCAATCGAAGCCACTTTCCGTGCGCTGAAACGCCTGAACACTGGATTCAACCAGAAGTTGTTCAAGGACCTATGGTGCCAAAAAGACCCGCTGTTCATGCCATACCTCTCGATCGTGGTGAGGTTGTGGCTAATTTGCCCAGCGGAAAGCGTTGTAGAGAGTATGGCATCTGCAGTAAAAATGTGTTTGGCATGACCTCATCGCGGGTACTGAGCCACACAAATGCCGAAAAAGAGCTAGTGATCCGTTGGAACGGACCAAGCGTGCCACATGCGGACTGGCTGATCGGGGCTGTGTTAAAGAAACACCCTCACCTGGACAACTTCGTGCGCGCTACTCTGTCTCAACAGGTAGAGGGGAAAGTGATCGCCCGTCACAAGCGAGATAAGTGTGGAAAATCGTACATCTTTTCTGACTAAAATGAGTAGAAACTACACACAGCGTTGTTCCTTGTTACGGTTATGATTAACTGTAAATATTGTTTAACATACTGGTTTATACCAACTATGAGGTACTCACTGAAAGCACATACCTCTCTGGATTGTTAATTTATGTTGTCTTGCTACATTAGGGCCGATCTTGTGGAATGCCATTGATGCCGTTGAGTTTTTTGACGCTGGCGAGAAAACTTCGCCGCATATGCAGCATACTTGGTGGGCACACATACGTATCCAGTTGTTGTACTTAAGATTGACCTGCGTGTTGGTGAGCGAACATCATGTTTTTTTCGGTGTTTCTCGTGTTTACAAACTTGATTGCAGTCAAGGATGTGTTAAATAATATACCTATTTTGATGTAATATTTGTTTGGACAATAACGACGCCGAATTGCCGGAAAGGAAATTGGATCCAAGATATTCTGTATAAAGGTAATCGACGCAATTTGTTATAGGTCCAGGAAATCACAACCTTTTCGAGCTATCATTACCCACTTTGGGTTAGGACAACCTCGTGATTACCCCGTATCAAATTAAGAATGCCTCAGCCAAAGTTCATTTTCAAGGTTGAGAACGTGTAGCATTTCCTGCCGATATATGTGCACAGGTTTTTGGCAAATGTACACAGTACTCTCCATACTCGGGGTTTGACGAAACCCCGCTATAACCCCACCCCCACCCCTCTCCACAAGCTGGCGCATTACCCCAGGTTGGGAACCCCTGTTCCGGGTCACGTAGCATAATGCTATCGTTTGCACAAAAGGTGACAACCACCAAGCCTATTCCGGATTTGGACGACAACCACGAAACCATTTTTTTAGCCCTGTGCACAAAAGATGCGACATGGGGGCCTTCTCCGCCGGTATTTTTGGATATTTGAATATTAATATCAATATTTGCTATGGCAAAATGTTGTTTCCGAGAGGCGAACTCCGAATCACCGGATTGAATTACATGCTTATGGTACTATAATGGGCATCGTAACCACTCAGAAGGTAAGAAAATACCGTCAAATCACCCTACTTCACCGACTCAGTAGAAATCACAATTTTTGGAAGAAAACAAATGGGGAAAAATGCCCAAAACTGGTGAGAATTTAAGGGGCTTACGACCCCTGATCCCATATTCAGGGAAAAAATCGTTCAGCCATTTTCCAAAACAAACTCCGAATTACCCACCTCGGGCAAAAGCGCCAAGTCGACTCCTAATCACCCACTTAGGCTTCCCTAACTTTTCATCAGCGACACCGTGACTGGTTCACGACGCGAACCGTCCACTTTCGCGCCACAGACGCTGCGCTTTCTCCGTTCCATCCCAAGACAGCTGATCAATGGCGTCACCAGGGTACGACTAGTCGGCATATTCAGGGCGGACAATGCAAATATTGCGCGAGAATCACAATGTATTCAACATTAGCCATCAAATCTGATACAAACAGGTCTGAGCAGGGTGTTCGTACTCTGCATCCGCCACTGCGCCGCATATCAGCTTCCCACGGGGTGACGGCCGGTTCCCGACGTCTGAAAGTTATCAATGTGCGCACACAGAAAAAGCGTATTCAACGACACATCCTGTCATCTAGTGATAAATATTGTTATCTATGCTTCAACGTTCAATCGCATGACATTCATTCAATATCCGTTGCTATAATACCTAGACCGTGCTGCTACCTAGCGATAGCTATCCGAAATGATGCTTCTATAAAATTATGTAGTTCTTGAACCTGTGGAGGTTACGACCGCTTCGGAGTTGTGGAGGTTATGACCTGTGGAGGTTATGACCGTCCTGTACTTGTGGAGGTTGCAACCTGTGGGGATTACGACCTGTGGAGGTTATGACCTGTGGAGGTTATGACCGCTTCGGGTTGTGGAGGTTACGACCTGTGGAGGTTACGACCTGTGGAGGTTATGACCGCTGCGGACTTGTGGGAGGTTATGACCTGTGGAGGTTACGACCGCTGCGATGTGTTGAATTTGTGGAGGTTGTGACCTGTGGAGGTTACGACCTGTGGAGGTTATGATACGTCTCCCATACAAACTATATTTATATTCAACAGCCAACCAATCACACCATAAGCTTGATATTTACCTAGATTCATACTCATCTAAATGCTCAATGGCAATGTGCATATATTCAATAATAATATGGGCAAACCCGGTCTGAACAAAGAATAGGCAAATATGATATGTCAGCCAATGTATGATACCATGAAAGAAAAAGTCAGCAAGAAGCTGCATGCACACTGTATTATAATTGATATTCTTGAAGAAAGCAAGATGTAGGTACTAAGTTTGTAGCTTACAAGACACTCTAAACGAACCCTGTAGTTATACAATGGGTCTGTTCCCGTGGCTCCACTGGAAGGACCTCAGTGGAGGTTAGTTGAGGATAGTTGAGACCTGCCCACGGGAACGACCGGTGGAGAAATCAGGCTGACAGCGGTCTGAATTCCGCGACAAAACGAAGTGTTTGGCGCTGTATCTGGCGCTATTGGTCAAATTGCTCCTGAAATGTTTGTCCAGATGATCGCACAAGGTATCTAGTGTAACTTATAATAATAAGTCCCAAAATTGTCCTGATTTCTAGCGACGTATGTGCCCTCAGGGACTGCGGGGAGAACATGGGAGAACTTTTCGCCTCTGGGATGAACCAAGCATCGGTTGAACACCAGGCATCGGCTCCCCAGTTTTGTGGTTGGTTACAGCCTACCTTCTTAATGTACAGCATATAATCTGGTGTCTGGCTACCTGGGCCCCGAGACGCTTTTCTACCCGATGCTGGCTTTTCTCCATCTCAACTCTCTCGACATCGTCCATCGGGCTCGAGTGCAATCTTAGAACTAAGAACTAAATTGCGGCACGGGGATTGCGGCGGATCCTGCCGGTAAAGTAACATCTTCCCCTTGCGGCGGGGATTGCGGCGGATCTTGCCGGTAAAGTAACATCTTTCCCTTAGGGCGAATGACGTAGATCAAAGGCCACAAAAAGGATGTTATGTGGTCTGCATCTGTTACTTCGATTATTGTTCATAGTTGTAATTCATATTTGCATTGCGAAGGATGGTCCTGGTATTCAGTTGATGCATGAAGATGAGATTGAAATGACGAAGAACGCTGTTTACGGGGAAATATATGAAACAATTGCGCCATAATTGAGCTCCACTGAAAAGTCGCATTTTAATTTTAATTTTTTATTTTAATTTTCTTCTCAGGGTTCGGGCACCAAATTTTGCATTTCCGTCATACGTTAGTACACTTTGGTAAATTTATAGCTTAAGGTAATTTCTGGTGTATTATATTTTGTAATGCATTGCTTAGGAATGTGATGAACATGCTGCGACCAATAATTTTGGTATATTTGTGTTTAAGTGTTTTATGAATTCTTGGAATGCATCCTTTCAACGCAATGTTCAGGAATGTGCCTAAGATGATGCGGCCATTGACCTATATAAGACTTGTATAGGTCAATGGATGGGAGCACTCATCTTCTGTACCATTGCCTGCTTTTCAGGTTGTGAGAAAAATAACACAAAAGGGCTTTGAGTAAGGTGATAGGACGAATTAGATGTTTTAAAAGAAAGAAAAAGTGCAACAGAACCTAACCCACCCCTCCTTGGAGAAAAATAAAACAAACACAAAACATTTTCCAAATTTCAAGCAATATATTTTCTCCTTTTCAAAATAGAGGAACCAAACCCAACCTAACCCAGTCCAACATAAGCTATTTTTGTAGAGAATACTCAATTTTCTGCTAAATATTGGGAAGATTTTGCCCCCCTCCCCCACCCCACCCCCGAAAAAAATTAAAATTAAGAAAACTACACTAACCTGACCTAACCATACCTAGCCAATTGTTTGCTTTATGGAGGCAAATGTGTGTATAAACTTGTCTTGTTACCACCTTAACCCGTCCCATCTCGGGTGGGGGGGAGTTTCAACCGCCCCCTCAGGTCTTTTCACGGATAGCGGACGAACGACACGGGGCAGCACACCCAAATTTTGCATACCTTTTCCCACATCAACTTGACGTGCTAATTACATTTTTTTAGGTCAGGTCATCTAGGGTCAACGAGTTAGTCAAGGTGAAGTGAGGTCACCTCCAAAAAGTTCAACCTGTCGTCACACTTTAACGGATACAGATATTTTAATGAAACTTTCAACGTTCGCTTTTCTTTACGGATGCAACAAAACGGACGAGTGGAATTTTTTCGGTTTTTGACTACATATAAATTTTCCGTATTTCCCAAATTGCAGTTGAAATACAGGATTCTGGCTGAAGTAAGCATTTTCTATGGAGGCAAGTTAACTTCCAACAACGTTTCTCGGTCTGCTCTACCCATGGGAAGAGGAAAATCAGAGAAAACTTGAAAAAACAAAAATTTGAAATTTCAATAAACAAAATTTTTGTTTTGGGGGCCCAAAACAAAAATATGGCCCTGGTCGATTTCGCTGTCCTTTTCTCAATCGAAATAAATTTCTCTTCTTCATATATCCCCAAAATGAACTGCCCAGAGCAAAAAGCAATGTAAGTCGTGAAAAGTCGTGAAAATCTAGCACTCTTGGTGACGTCACTTTTTGGGCAAGATTGATTTTGAGGGTGGACCCTGGGTACTAAGATTAAAGGCTACAACGGAACTCAGTATATTTTCTAGTTCCAGCCCAAGTGACGTGAAGATAAATGTGCTAGATTTACAGTATAATCTACCATGATTTTGGTATATATGGTAACGTTCCGTAAACATTCCAAATCGTTTTATAACCTGGCTAAGATTCAGCTGTGGCGCAGTGAAGACATGAGAGTGTTGTGGTTTGGCATACGATGCCGGCCCCTGTCAATGTCTATTGGCAGCCGACGACGTCATCTGGGCGCTGATTTGGGTTCAGGAGGTTATCACGAAAGCAAGAAATGGTACCTTCCGCGTACGTTCCTGACTAACAAGTATATGTAATAGGTATAAATTATACGTCATTTGAAAGCTTGTTTCATGGTATTTCGATAATCATGGTAGGCATTACGACCTATACATGGACGTATTAGTTATAGTGTAAAGTGGTGTTATTTAGACCCATGCCATATTCATCGACACTATTTATCTTAAGCAGGCAGGGCGACTTGGTGTGGGTAGCGCAGTTGGTAGCGCATCAGTTTGCCTGCTCGGAGGTAGCCGATTCGAGGCTGGAGGCCGGAGGCTTTTTGTGCGCGTCGTGGAAAGTCCTAACAAGCGACATTTAATTAAGACAATGTTTACATGGGACGATATTTTAATAAAGAGAGGGGAAATACGCAGATATTCTGTAAGGCTGGGGTTCAGCCACCTTAAATTGATGGTTGGGCACTTCTTCTAATCAGCCAGGCATAGGAAGTAAGGAAGTACGGAACGTCACCGCTTATGGTGGTGTCCAGGCCCACAGTCCCTTCCTGACACGGGCGGCGGACCATCAGGGGTTGGACAGGAGACAGGATCCCCTGAATTGATTCATTTGTGGCATTACGGCAGTGCATCGCAAATATTGAGCTAAAACTAACGGTTGCCCTTTGCCCTCCCACAAGTACACGCCGATCAACATTAGTCCCTGCTCCTCGAGGTGTGCATCAGATAACAGTACATGATTATCAAGGTGACAAAACCAACAATTGGGCATGCTGCCGAACAGTCAAATGACTGGGCCCGCGATGGAGTCAGAGCGACGCCAGTTCTAAGCTCGGCTCCACGCCTCCTACGATACACGGCGAGCACACGTCACCAGGACTGCGACAAGCATTGCTTTGACAGGAGCAGACGTTGGCTAAAATATTTAGGTGACAATCCTGAACTTTCTGGAGTGCCGGCGCAAAATAAAAAATCACGCTTTTCGTACCATGAAGGCTCTATTTAGATTCGGGAACAACTTTGTGGAACCCGTAAGCGCTAAGACGGATTTTAGATGCCCGCATGAGGATTTCGGTTCGATTAAAATGCATTGATCAGCGGTTGCCGAGATCAGCCATGTCTATAATTACAAAATTATGTTTTTCTTCAATTTAGTGACCTTTGACCTGACCCAAGGTCACGAAAGTCCAAACCGCACGCCTCTGGCATACTGGCGATCGTTTGGTGTAGGTTTCATGAAGATCGAGCCAGCGGTTGCCGAGATAGTCCATGTCGGCGAGATGGTGTCGGTCAAACCGTGTCGGTGAGATGGTGTCTGTTTTTATTAGTCCCTCACCATAAAACAACCTACGACGAAACTATGTAAACAGCTGCGCTATTTATGACTCAACTGCGCCATCTAAGAATTTGAGGAAATGAGTGCCCCTAAAACGCTGCAATCGTGATGGTCGTCGCCTAATTCGCAGCCTAACCGAGAATGATAAAATAACAGCTCAATACGATTCCAAAAGCACAGACGTGATATTATAGGATTTAGAAAGTGAGTTGAAGTGAAAATATTTCAATTTTAAAATGCATGAAACCATTAAAACGGCCCAAAAGTGGTACCCCAGATGACGTCATTTGTACCCTTCGACCCGACACGCAGGAAGGCATGGGATGACAGGGGCCTAGTCCAGCCCATGTGACGCCACCGGTTGCCAAATGATGTTGGAGAGCTCCGGACTAAACCCCGCAGCCAAACAGGATGATTTATGAGTGAGCGCAGGTGTGATATCGATGTTGTAGTGTGCAGTCGATTACAAGGCCCTTTACATATCGATTATCTTTATCTCTATCCATTGTTTGATTAGTTTATATTGACGCTACAATGCCACATACGAGTAGCACACAGAGTTTGGAAGAGCTTTGCTGTAGGAATATTGGCAAAAACATGGATAACTTGTGGTGTCGAGATTATAATGAGAACATTCACGGAAAAGGGAAGTACTTGTATTTGATTGGGCCCTTCTCAAATCTACGTGAGTATCTACCTAGCATAGTTGAAGTTATGCCACCTAGAACTCGGAGGGATGTTGGGTCATTTCGCCTGACTTGGTGAACTGACCCAACATTCCTAACCCAAGATAAAGGGTTAGGAATGTGTGATGTATGAGGATATGTGGAAAAGACTAATGCAGCCATGCAGGGTTTGGCCTTGCTAACCCAGTTATTATGGCAGCAAATTAGGAAAAACAACAGGATGGCAGATACCTGCCCCCCCAGACATTTGTGCATTAAGGTGTTAACATACACATTTTACACAAACTGCATCCATAAACCAAACAAATGAGTTGTTTGGTTATGGTAGGTTAGGTTATTTTTAAGTTGTAAATATTACAAAAAAAAACAATTGACAAAAGAGTGGCATTGTTTTTATCCAAAAGCAAGCTATGCTAGGTTAGGTTGTATGGGTTAGGTTTCTTCAGCCACAACATTTAAGAAGGTAAATTTAGTTAGAAAAAAATTTGTGATTTTTTTTTGTCCAAAGGAGGCTAGGATTATTATTGTGCTTTAAGGTTGTAACAAGACAATTTTTATTTGCACATTTGCCCTCATAAAGGAAGCAAATATATTTGGTAAAGTTGTGTAACTAGGTTTTTTTTAAGTTGAATAATTGAAGAGAAATAATGGAATTAAAAAAAAAATGTCTTCAAAATCATTGATGTTAGGTAAGGTTAAGCTAGCTATATTTTTAATAAATGCATCACAAATTGCTTCAATTTTTTCCTTATTCTTTGGTATTTTTTCTCAAAAGGAAGCTTAGGCTAGGCTAAGTTAGGTTATGCTGGATTTCTATGTGATAAAAAGTTTCCTTTTATGCTTAATTGCATATTTCTAAACCTTTTTTGGTCTTAGGGAAAGACTTGGTTATCTGAACACATTCTGTTTCCTGAAAATGCACCTTTGGGTGTCCCATCATCTTAGTCAAATTCATAAACATTGCATTGGAATGATAAATTACAAGAATTCACTTAACAACCTGAAGCACAGATGTTCTGGGCTAGGCTTGGCTAGATTGGTTATATTGAGTTAAAGAACATCGCTTTTTATTGCTATGTTTCCTAACTGATGGCCCCTTTTTTGCTGTCATTTTGTTCACACACTGAAAAGTAGGCATTTGCACAGAAAAAGAAACATTGCACCAGGTGACCGAGTGGTTATGGTGTTTGGCTCTGGATACCAAACATCCCGGGTTTGACACTTGTGCTGCTCGCTACATTTCACAATCCTGTGACCCACAGGGAAATGCCATTAGCCGTGAATGTGCATAAAGTGTGTCGTGGAACACCCAATAAACAAACAACCCTAGTCCGCAAGGTACTGAAGTCAGTTATCAAGGATAAATAGTTAGTTATCTGGAAGGAAAGAGATTGATTCAAGATATCCAACATGGGTTTAGAAAAGGGGGATCATGTCTCACAAATCTCTTGGACTTTTTGAACTTTGCCACAGAACAATTTGATCAGAGAAATCAGGTTGATGTAGCATACCTTGACTTTAGTAAGGCCTTTGACAAGGTACCCCATAAACAGTTAATGATACAGCTTCAGGCCCATGGTATTGCAGGTAGCATCTTAAAATGGATAGAGATGTGGCTTTCAGATAGACAGCAAAGAGTGATGCTAAATGGTACAAAGTCATCATGGCAAAATGTTCTTAGTGGAGTCACCCAGTGGTCAGTACTGGGGCCACTACTGTTCATTATATTTGTAAATAACATTGAAAGTGGCCTAAGCAGTAAGGTTTTGAGATTTGCAGATGATTTGAAGGTCTTTTGGGGAATAATAGGACACAATGCATGTATCTTGCTCCAGGAAGACTTAGACAAACTTGGGAAGTGGTCTGAAGAATGCCAAATTTAATTTAATTTTGATAAGTGCAAAATCATGCATGTAGATAGCCAGCATATGAATGCTCCAAACTTGGTGGGTGGCCAAGTATTATCAAAGGACTTAGGTGCTATTGTGAACACAAAACTTGGGGCATCAGAAAAGGCTGAAGGAGCCAGGAAGGGAGTGCAAAAGTGGGCTACAAAAATGGTTAATGGTATAAGCAACCTGGCATATGAGGAAAGATTGAAGAAATTGAGCATGTTTTCACTTAGATGTAGAAGGTGGAGAAGAGATCTCATAGAGGTATTTAAATTGGTTGGTGGTCAGGAGAAGGGATACCTCAAAGAATTGTTTGAATTTAACAGAAATGATGCAATTAGATGTCATCAATTCAAAATTAAAGTTAACCACAAAGGACAAGGCTAAAGACAGTCTTTCTTCACAAACCTGGTAATAGAATACTTGAACCAGCTACCAGAAACCATTGTCACTGAGCATCCTTAGCAGCACACTGAGCATCCTTAAAAATAGCACCGACAATCATTATAAGAATAGAGTGCTTGGTTTTCAGTATGCCACGGAGGGCTGATCAACATATTTGGTGGCCAACTGGTTGAGTTTCCAGAGTGCAACCAAGAAGGGCCCTTGTAGCTCATAGTTGTACTGATCATTTATGTCTTGGCCTTTTTTCTTTAAACAAAGCTAATCAATTAATCCAAGTTCTTGCTGGGGTGGCTTTATGAACCAGGGTCCTATTGCTAAGCAGAGCTTGTTGTGGGAACCCTGGCCCCACCACCCGATCCATGAATTCCAGTTCAATAGCAGAATTTTGACCGAAAGTTTAACGTGCCGCCAATGCACCGACACGGCCGGCCGTTTGCTCGTCACCGGCCTTATCAGGCCAGCTGCCAACTGACCCTCCCAGCTGTGGGCTAAATGCGAGCATGTGAAGCGACTCAAACCCTGTGTTGCCAGGGCAGACCAGAGCAGGTCAGTGCTCCAACCAACTGAGCTACCATGGTGGCTGACCTCCCATGAGTACCAGATGTTTTCTCATTGGTACCTGCATAAGTGTACCAACTTATTCAGCAGATTGTTATCAGCATTGCCTTCAAGTGTGTTTAATAGTTTGGATCCCAGAGAAATAACCACTTTTCATAATAATCTAGCATCCCAAAGAAGAAAACATCTGTCCTCATTTTGGTCAGTGGAATTTTGGACTGCTTTGGATCGGTTTGAATTCATATACAAGATAATTACAGCATTTCTTATGTTAGTTGCCTTCCTTTGCACTACAACTGCTTGTGGACATAGTTTGCAATGAATCCACAAGGGACTCATACAATTCTACTTGGGACAGCAGATGTGCTATATGACATGTGCAGTTGATGTGCCCCTAAACTACAATAACTAAGTAGCTTGGGATAGCAGTAAAGTTAAGTTACCCAAGACAGTTAATATTCAATGGTATTGCTTATTGAGGTGTATTAAGTTAATGTCCTTGTGGAGGTTTGCACCATACCACTTTACATTATAATTTTACTATGTCGCCAGCTGGTGTCCTGTTGAGCAAGTTGATCCTCTACCTCAAGACTCACAACCTATTGAAGATTGCTCACCTTCAGCTCCTGTTGGATTGCAGCCTGCAGGAGCTGGATTTGTCTCGGCTCAGCAACAACATGGGCCTGGTTATAAACACGATTATCAACCGATGTGTGGTAGGTACTGCCTGATGCACACTACATGCGGTGCTCTTATTGCAGCCTGTCACCATGTCCTGCAATCAGTTTACCACAAGTGGCTGGATCACAGTATCATTTCTGCCCAATGGCTCTTTCACCCCCTATTATACCCTATTTCGAAACCTTGCTAGAGGTAAGTTGGGGAGGGAGGCTGTGCAGATTCTACCCAGAAACTCTAGTTCATGTCTTGATGTCCGTGAATCTAGTGGATTAGTTCCACTTTGTGTGGGATCCACACATTGCCCTGTCCACTTGTTCTATCACCACTCTGCACCACATGGACTGGCGTTTCCATATCCCTCAATGTAGTGAGCTAGATTTTATTTTTCTGTGGGATCCTTGCACTGTCCAATTCACCTGTGCCATTTAATTATTTAATTTAGGTTAGATATTGCTTGTTAATGGACCAATGTGCACCATTGCTGTGGTATTGGTTACATGCCAGTGGTTGTTTTGGAGATGGCAGTTAGCAATGTATTGTTCATAAGTTTGTGTCCATATTCATAGAACTTGCGACACTTGGATCTGTCTGGCAACAGCAAGCTACCTCTCCAGGGCCAGATTGCACTATTTTCCACTGCTCGGCAGCTGGAAACCATCAATCTCTCGCACACCAACACATCTGACCGCGTTATGTCGGTCATCGGCGCCTACTGTCTGCGACTCAGGTCCGTACCACACACGCTGTATGCATCTCAGGTCCGTACTCGGCGTGCTATGTGCAGCTCAGGTCGTAGCACTTCTGTCTCCAGCTCAGGTCCTACCGTATTTTGGTCCGTACCGCACTTGCTGTCTGCAGCTCAGGTCCGTACTCGGTATGTTACCTGCAGCTCAGGTCCGTACCGTACTTCCTGTGTGCAGCTCAGGTCCGTACTCGGTAGTGCTACTTCCGGTGCAGCTCTCAAAGTAGTCAGGTCCGTACCGCACTTGCTGTGTGCAGCTCAGGTCCGTACTCGGAGTGCTACCTGCAGCTCAGGTCCGTACCGCACTTGCTGTGTGCAGCTCAGGTCCGTACTCGGAGTGCTACCTGCAGCTCAGGTCCGTACCGCGCATGCTGCCTGTAGCTCAGGTCCGTACTCTGTGCTGTGTGCAGCTTAGGTCCGTATCGCACTTGCTGTGTGAATTTTATGAGTTATAATTTGACTTCTGTTTTCATTTGATTTGTATAATTCCATAAAGTGATGTCTAATGCATTTCCTTAGTCCTTAGCAAGGCTTTTTTCCTTGTCAATTGCTCAATACTGGGAAATACTTATTACATGATTCCAGGATTTTGGTGCAGAGTAAGTAAGAGCATACAGCCTATGTTGTCGAGAAGTGAATGGTATAGATAAATGTTGAATGATTCTTGTACTAGTGGATGTTGTATATCGAAAAAAGTCAGCCATAGCATGTGGCAATTGGTTATGGGTAAATTTGTGCAGAATGAATGTTTTGTTCCTGCACCATGTCGGTAAACTCCAAGATGTACTTGATAAATAATTCATTTGTAGGGTATGCATAACATCTGTAATCAATAATTCCCATGCATGTTTCTGGGATTTTATGATTTGGTTTAATTTAGTGAGATAATTATTACCCCAAATCACAGTCCAGTAATTTAAATAAGGGAGGATTCAAGAGTTGTACAAGTACTCGAGTTCTCACCTTGTTATGAAGTATCTTGCCCTCCCCATAATACCCAAGTTTCTACTAATGATGGATGTAATGTAAGCGATGTGCCCATACAAAGTTAATTTTTCATCCAGCACTATGCCAAGATATTTGATTTGTTGTTTTCTTTTCACTTTAACAGAATTGATCATTATATTTATGTCATTAATTGGAGTTCCAGAATATATTTGGTAATTTGTCTTCGCTACATTCAGTGACATCCTATTTGCTTGAAACCATTGTGTTAGCTCTGGAACAATGCAATTAATTTTATTCTGTAATTCATCTATACTTTTTGCCTTGACAATAACTGCTGTGTCATCAGCAAAAAGGTACAAAAGGACAAAAACTGCTTTCTTAAAATCATCAGGAAATATTCCACTATGCAAACAAAGATTAAATAGGTGGGTAATCTGCTTCAATATACTTTTATAGGTAAGCATTCATTTTTTTGTGTGTTGATTTCATCTATGGGTCATTCCACGTCAAATCGCACAAGAAATTCCCCGACCCCCTCCGATTTTGATGAAAATTGGTACACCTGTAGTACCAAGTAAAAGAACACATCACGCCAACTTTTAGCCCAGAGTGACCTCTGGGGTCAGATTTAGAGGTCATCCTAGGTCACGATTTTTTACCGACTTGACATCAATAAATTGCAAATATCTCATGTGTTATTTAACTTAGCGGAATGGAATTGGTGTCAAAGTGCGCAGAAGCCCTGGGCCATTCAGAAATATGGCAAACGTTGCACGTGACCTCCCCGTGACCTTTGACCTAACCAGGTCAAAATATACAAATATATTTTAATATATGTTTGCCAGCCCCGAATTCGACCAAACGGTGCTATATTAATGGTCGTGATATTATCTAAGAACCTGCAAAAAAGAAAGGCGGAGACTTGAAAACTTTTTGAGATATCGGCCTTTCAGTATTGTCATAGGACCAAATGCATGCATGCCCCGAGGCTATTTACCATATTATCGATGATAACTCTGGTTACCTTTGTCCGATTATCGTCAAATTTGTTGCGCAAGTCATCGGTGGCAAACTGAACTATTTTCCAGATTTTCAGGTTGACATGACCTCACATGTACTAACGTGACCTTGGGAAGTTTGTATTGCCTAAATACATGCAATATTGCAACTTACGTGAATATTCATGGCCATGATATGATTCATGATAACCGAGAAATCGATAACATTGAGTACCGAAAGTGGACTAATACTGGACTAATACTGGTCCACCTTAGAGGTGGTTACGCAAACTTCTGAACATTTTGTGCGATCATTTTGCGAGCAGCTGGGAATACTTGTAAAGCATGATTTTGTCGCCCGTGCCCAAGGCAATTATCTGAAAGGCCTAAAGGAAACATTAGCTCCTGCAGACGTAATTGTCATTGGAGATTTTTCCGAAAACTACGCTATGGTTACACAGGATGAGGTACAGTCCCATCACTGGAACAAACTGCAGGTGACAATCCATCCGTTTGTGGCTTATTGGCGAAACAACGCAGGGGACCTCAAACATTTTTCTTACTCTGCCATTTCCGACTGCCTGACGCATGATACTGTGGCTGTCCACCTGTTTCAAGGAAAACTCATTGAGCGCCTGGAAGCAGAATTAGGCCAGCGCCCCAAGAAGATATTTTATTTTTCAGATGGGGCTACCTCGCAATACAAAAATTGTAAGAATTTCCTAAATTTGGCAGAGCATTCCGTCGACTTTGGAATAGACGCCGAGTGGCATTTCTTCGCATCCGCTCACGGAAAGGGACCGTGTGATGGCATTGGTGGGACGTTGAAAAGGTTAGCTAAAAAGGGAAGTCTGCAAGGAACTCTGATTGAGATCCCGGACCAGTTTTATCAGTTTGTAAAAAACCATGCCACCGGCACGTGCGTGGAGTATTTTCCCAAAACCGAGTGGGTCAAAGAAACCAAAGCGTTGAATGACAGATTCGCAGCTGCTCGCACAATACCGGGAACAAGGAATGTCCATCGTGTTACTCCGTCTCCACGTAATGGTATGGTGGTTGTGAGATGGTTTTCCGGCAGCGAGACGGGCCGTGAGGTACGTGTGGCGAAAAAGGTTGGTAGTTCTTCGTGAATATACGGTACTGCTGTTCAACTTGTTTTATGGTCGCGGCTATTTGCATATCAGAAACATTTACTGGCCCTCCCGATAAAATGTTAGTACGAAACGCACGCGAGCTGAAACAATATATTCAGGCTATAAAAACCGAGGAAACATATTTTTTTGCGAATAACTTTTGTCAAAATAAAGATAGAAATATAATTTTGTTACAATTCTATTTTCCTCGTCAGGCCGCGTTGATTGATTGATATCACATGACTTAGCTAGCTGAACATTTGATCCTGACCCCAGTTTACCTCCAGGTCATCCTAAACCGAGGTCAAGTGACGACCTAGCTTGATCATATTATACATCATGATTAACCAGAGGATCTCGATGGCATTAAAATTATTTCTCTATCTTGATTCTATATAAAGTTATTGACGAAAGTGTGACATGACCTCATAGTGACCTCACGTGACCTTGCAGAGGACACTTGTTCAAAATAAAACTTGGCTCGTTTGGAGTAGCCTAACCTAAAACTAGGTAATATAGCCTGTACGAGCCAAATTCAGCGTTTTTTGTTCAGGAAAATATTTTTGTTTCCCTGTTGGCTTGTAATGGAGAGGTCACTGCCAGGTCATGTGAGGTCAGGTCAACTTGAAAATCTGGAAAATAGTTCAGCTTGCCACCGATGATTTGCCCACCAAATTTGGCGATAATCGGACCAAGGAAACCAGAGTTTTCATCGATGATATGGTAAATAGCATCGGGGCATGCTTCGATTTGGTCCTGACAATACCTACTCAAAGGCCGATATCTCAAAAAGTTTAAGAGTCTCCGCCTTTCTTTTCTGCACGTTCTTAGATAATATCAGGACCATTAATTCAGCCACGTTTAGTCGAATTAGGGGCAGGCAAACATATATAAAAATGCATTTTTATACTTTGACCTCGTTAGGTCAAGGGTCACGGAGAGGTCACGTGCAACTTTAGCCATATTTCCGAATGGCCAAGGGTTTCTGCGCACTTTAACACCAATGTCGTTCCGCTAAGTTAATTAACATCTAATATATATGCATTTGATTGTTGTCAAGTCGGTAAAAATAGGCGACCTAGGATGACCTCTAAATCTGGCCCCAGAGGTCACCCAGGGCTGAAAGTTGGCGTGTGAGGTTCGTTCACTTGGCACTACAGGTGTATCAATTTTCATAAAAATCGGAGGGGGTCGGGTTCAAAATAGCCAATTCTTGTGCGATTTGACGTGGAATGCCCCCTATGCCACCTCCAACATATTTCAAGTTCTTAATAATTGATTCTACTTTAATTTCATTAGTACTTGTATGGTCAGAAAACCTTGCATAGGTAGATTCAACTATATATTCAATTGGGTCTTTTCTATCAAAGCTATCTTTTGTTCCAGTCATTCTCTGACAGAGACAAAGAAATTATGAAATGCATTAGGTACACACTTCCTATCTTTTTCATTGCCATCTTCATCTACTAACACATCAGGAAGGTTTAATGTGGCTGTTTTCTTATATATACGTTCATTTAGGATTTTCCATGTTTTTGTCCATCCTGCTGGTTGCAATGTAATGCTGTTTGATAATGCAGTTTTTTTTGCATCTCAAAATATGAACTAAAATGTTTATGTACTGTTTATATTCTAATTCATTTTGTATGCTTTCACATTGTATGTACTTCTTGTACCATTTTTGTTTTGTTTTGTTTTTGGAACACAACATTCCTGCAGTAATCCATGGTTGTATAGGAGTTCTCCTACTGTGGGTAAGTGTTTTAGTGCAAAGCTTCATGCCATGTATAATGTATATACGCTTCAATCAGCTGAGAACATGCAATATTTCAATCAGTGTTGTTATCAAAATTGTGCAGTGCCAATACCAAATAATCATTTAGTTTGCCCACCTGATTGTAATCAAATGCTGTTCTATTACCTTTTGAAGATTGGTTTTTATCAAAAGTTAGTCATAAAAATGGGGAGATGATCTGATAAATCCTCAAGTGATATCCCAGAAGAGCAGATAGAGAAAATATCATTTATAAATATATTGTCGAGCAAAGCCATACCAGAACCATGTATATGAGTGGCCTTTGTTATGGTAGGCCAAAATCCATTTGATGTGAGCAAGTTTAGAAAGGCTTTACTGTTTCCATCACTTCTAATATGCAGTAAGTTATAGTTGAAGTCTCCTGTCATGATAGTAAGTTTTCCTTTGTTTTCTAGGCTGTCTAGTAATTCATCAAACTTGTTATGTATTACACTATGTGAGGAACATGGTGGACGGTACATCCGGCAAATTATTATGAATTTATTTTTGTTTTCAATTCTAAGGTTTACTTCAGCAAATGAGGCTTTAGTGAGGTTGCTTTCGATAATATTAATGCGTTTTGCTGCTACGTTAGTTTCAAACTACGTTCAAAATGTGACTTAATCTGAACATAAATTGACCATTCGAAAACCAAACGATTGTGATCGACAACGTTGAAAACCGACATCGTCTAGTTCTTTTTTTTGGGGGAAGGGGGGGTGGGAGTGAAGAATACGCATTGTACCCAGAAAACAAAATTCCTCAACATCGCTTAACATTAACACGAAGCTTAACATCACTGTCACCAGTACATGCACCAGCACGCACTCAGTCACTAGCTGCTTATTTTGCATCTAATTTGTAGCATAATGCATATATAGTTTTTTTTAAATACAAATTACAACCCTCAAACAAACGGCCAGCTCCCTGATCAAAACAGTTTGTTTGCCAACCTTATGGATCAGCCTGTGCACGTAGTCTTTTTTTTTGTACCTAACGTCAATATTTCACCCTTTGCGACAGTGTCAAAAGTATGTCTTTTCTTTGCGTTTGTTGGGTGGTGGTAACTCTGTGATGCGCAGAACTAGTTTTGCCAATTGAAATGCATTTCAACACAGTGATTGCGTGACTGATGCATACTCTCTTTAGACCATGCTCGGAGCCTCCCAAAATGCGGCTGTTAATTCAATAGTTCCCGGGTGAACGGAGGATGCCCGGACCAACGTTCAGGGCAGCCTTCGTGTTGAGCCCTGACTTGAAATTTGAGTCTGCTCTCGATATGTAAGTACGACTATTGTTGTCACTGTGTTGCTTTGTCTGGCTAACTAGTGACACCCGGGACGTTGTATTGTGCAGTGAGCTAGACGTGTCCCACTCGGTCGTCTCCGACCGGGGCCTCACCGGCCTGGCGACGTTAGCTGTGATGACACCTTACACATGGTGTTACTGTGATGACACCTGGCACGTGGTGTTACTGTGGTGACACCTGACACGTGGTGTTACTGTGGCGACACCTGACACATGGTGTTAC
Source organism: Imbricaverruca yamaguchii (assembly GCA_034440575.1). Taxonomy (NCBI): domain Eukaryota; kingdom Metazoa; phylum Arthropoda; class Thecostraca; family Neoverrucidae; genus Imbricaverruca; species Imbricaverruca yamaguchii. Next base: position 91,059 of record JAOTOL010000972.1, read on the forward strand.
TGTGATGACACCTGGCACGTGGTGTTATTGTGGCGACACCTGACACGTGGTGTTACTGTGATGACACCTGGCACGTGGTGTTACTGTGGCGACACCTGACACATGGTGTTACTGTGATGACACCTGGCACGTGGTGTTATTGTGGCGACACCTGACACGTGGTGTTACTGTGATGACACCTGACACGTGGTGTTATTGTGGCGACACCTGACACGTGGTGTTACTGTGATGACACCTGACACGTGGTGTTACTGTGATGACACTTGACACGTGGTGTTGTGCAGTGAGCTGGACGTGTCCCACTCGGCCGTCTCCGACTGGGGCCTCACCGGCCTGGCGACGGCGGCGCCGTGCCAGTCGACCTGCGCCGGCGCCACCATCCGCACACTGGCTGTCAACGGCTGCGACGTCACGCCCGAGTCTGCCTTCGCCGTCATCAACAGCATGCCCGGCTTGACCAGGTGGGAGGAAGGAGACCTTGGGCTCTTTTGGGACGCACTCGACTGACGTCATTTAGCGTCGCCAATCTCTCTCGCTGACTGGTCACAGAGGACCCAGGCTTCCACCACGTTGGTGGGATTAGCACTCACGAATTTACGGTTCCGAGTGAAACGCTCTGACCTCAACTGTCCCATATTGGGACAGTTGAGGTAGGTCTACGAAGCGTCTGTCGACTACAGTATAATTCCTGATCCTATGCCTCCAGGATAGAAGCCATACAGGTCCCTCCTACTCTGGCTTATCCAGCACTCCCTTTTCAGTATCCCCAAATCGTGATCAGCTCCCCCAAATGTAGTGCGAGTTGTTTGCAGTTGTTTGAACACTGGCTGACACATGCTTTACCACTCTACGTGGATGGTGGCGGCAGAAGCCATACCGGTCGTTTGCCGGCAGTTTTGACCACGCCGAGTCGGTGCCCGGCGTGGAGCGGCTAGTGCTGCTGCAGCCCGAGAGGGCGCCGCTGGCGCTGACGGAACTGCGCGGCTCGTCGGCCGCCGGTCTTGACGTGGCCGTGCAGGCGTGCCCGCGGACGGAGGCGCTGCACCTGCACCTGGCCGACGGCGGCGACAGTCTGGCGACGGCCGGCCAGCTGACGCGGCTCACCACTCTGGTGGTGATGTGTGCCACCGAACCGTGCGCCGGCCTGGCCGACGTGCTGCGCGCGTGCGGCCACACGCTCACCGAACTCATGCTGACGGCCGTCACTGGCGTGCCCGCCCGCCTACTGCTGCGCGACTGCCGGGCGCTGCGCCGGCTCGGCCTGCTCGAGTGCTCGTTCGACGACGAGCCACCGTCGGCCGGCCCTCCGGCCGCCCAGCTGGAGCGGCTGTGGCTGCTGCAGCCGGTCGAGCAGCCGGTGCCAGCGCCGCTGCTGCGTCGACTGCTGGGCGCGCCCCGGCTACGGCACGTTGATCTGCACTGCTGCGACTCGCTGACGGACGACATCCTGGAGGCGGTGCTGGAGGCGGGTGGGCTGCGTCAGCTGCGCACGCTCGGACTGGATGACTGCAACAGTGTCGGCGCCGTGGTGCTGCACGCGCTGGTGATGCAGTGTGCATGTCTGGAGGAGGTGGCGCTGCGCCAGTGCCAGCTGCTGTCGAGGCAGGACGCGTCCGAGATCCGCCGCACCGCCTCCGACAACGGCTGGCGGCTCACGCTGCACTGGCTGTGAACGACGCCCTCCTACCGGCGCTGTGCTCCGCATGGCTGGTGTTGGGCTGACGCGACGGATAGCGTGGCCATCATGCTGCTGATGGTGGTGATGTAGGTGTGTCGGCTGGCCTGATGGTGATGCAGGTGAGTCAGTTGGTCTGACGGTGATATTGGTGTAATGACTTGAAGAGATGGTGACCTGGTCGTCTCTCATCTTCTCGATGGGCACTACATGACCAGTAGCAGTTGATGCGGCCCTAAGCCCAAACAGATCACTCAATCTTCACTGCAGGGCGCGCTCGTGTGACAGCCTTCCACTCTGCTCAGGGTTCGTGTGTATATTTGCCAAACGGACGTTGGCCTGTCAGTTACTACTGCCCAGGAAAGCAAGCTACTCTTGTGCTGACAAATTTGGTTTACCAAGGAAGCCAAAGGTCGGTGATAATTTTCGGATATTTGTTTTTGATAGATCATTGGATCTGTGCCAATGTGCAGTTTGATTTAATTCACGACTCAGTCGTTGCTTTACATGCGGTCGATTCCTATCGATCTATCAATAGATGCACGTGTATGCTTCTTCTGGTCGTTTGTTTAGAGGTATGGTCGCAACTCGGAACTAGATGGTTTGTGTATGAGGTTTGGCTACGCAAAGAGGCTATAGGTGGGCGCTACATGACCGACGCAGTCGATGTGCCCCTAAACTTTAATAGCCAACCAAACATGAGGCAACACTAATCAGACACCCATGACCAATTTTGCTGCCGGGTCCCAACCGAAGAGGCCGTGATATGGCGGCGATTTGGCTGCCCCGCCGCAATGTAAAAACATAAAGACATAAAAGATTAGTGCAACTATGAGCCACAAGGGCCCTTCTTGGTTGCACTCTGTACACTGAACCAGTTGCCCACCAAAACTGTCAATCAGCCCTCCCTGTAATACTGAAAAGCAAGCCCTATATTCTTATAATGATTGTCTATGCTGTTTTTAAAGATGTTCAATGTGCTGCTACTGACGATGTTTTCTGGCAGCTAGTTCCAGTGTTCCACTACCCTGTTGGTGAAGAAAGTTTGCCTTAACCTTGTTCTGCTGTGGCTAACTTTAATTTTGAATTTATGACCTCTAATTGCATCATTTCTGTTAAATTCAAACATTTCCCCAAGGTATCCCCTCTCCAGACCATTGACAAATTTAAAGACCTCGATGAGATCTCCTCTCAGCCTTCTATATCTAAGTGAAAACATATTCAATTTCTTCAATCTTTCCTCATATGCCAGGTTGCTTATGCCATTAACCATTTTTGTAGCCCTCTTTTGTACTCTCTCCAAAAGCCAACAATCTTTTTCATAGCTAGGAGACCAAGCTTGGATGCAGTATTCCAAATGTGGCCTGACGTATGCACAGTAAAGCTTCCTGATCACTTCCTCACTTCTGTATGATACATTCCTATTTATTGCCCCGAGCATTCTCAGTGCCTTCTTCCTGGCTTCCTTGGTCTGTTCTGATGCCCCCAGTTTTGTGTTTAGAATAACACCTAAATCCTTCTCCTGTTGAGTCACTGATAGCACTTGGCCACCCATCAAGTATGGAGCCTTCATATGCTGCTTACCTACATGCATGATTTTGCACTTATCAAAGTTAAATTTCATTTGCCATTCTTCGGACCACTTCACAAGTTCGTCTAAGTCTTTTTGCAGCGAGATATGCTCATCCTGACCTGTTATTGCCCTAAAGACCTTCAAATCATCCGCAAATTTCAAAACTTTACTGCTTAGGCCACTTTCAATGTTATTTACAAATATAATGAACAGTAATGACCCTAGTACTGACCCCTGAGGGACTCCACTAAGAACATTTTGCCATGCTGACTTTGTACCATTTAGCATTACTCTTTGCTGGCTATCTGAAAGCCACAACTCTATCCATTTTAAGATGCTACCTGCAATACCATGGGACTGAAGCTGTATCATTAACCGTTTATGGGGTACCTTGTCAAAGCCCTTACTAAAGTCAAGATATGCTACATCAACCTGATTTCCCTCATCAAATTGTTCTGTGGCGAAGTTCAAAAACTCCAAGAGGTTTGTGAGACACGATCGTCCTTTTCTAAACCCATGTTGAGTATTTTGAATAAATCTGCTACCTTCCAGATAACTAACTATTCTATCCTTGATAATTGATTCGAGTACCTTGCATACTAGGTATGTGAGACTTCTTGGCCTATAGTTTTCAACTTTCCCTCTTTCTCCTTTCTTGAAAATAGGAACTACATTTGCCCTTTTCCAATCGGTTGGAATTTCATTATGTGAAACTGATCTACAAAATATTATACTAAGTGGAAATGCCAGTTCCTTTTCAGTTTCCCGCAACACCCTAGCATAAATTTCATCAGGTCCTGCTGCCTTATTTTGCTTTATTTTCCTGATATGATTGTAAACAACATCACTATCAATGAAATCAACATCATTTGTCAGATCCCATGTCACTGAACTATGGTGTATGGTCGGCAGATTGGTCATATCTTCCAATGTAAACACTGATTTGAACTGCTTGCTCAGCTCCTCAACCATCTCACTATCCTCACCCAATGTAGTCCCATTTACTTCCAGTGGACCAATTGTGCTAGAAACTTTACTCAGCTTGTAGAAACTAAAGAACTTTTTACTGTCCCCATTACAGTTTCTAGCTAAATCCAGTTCTTTTGCTCGCTTTGCTGCTCTGGTTTTTTTGCTTCACAGTGTCTCTAGCTTTTCGATACGCCTTTAGATTACCGACATTTGAGGCTTCTTTAAAAACTCTAAATGCAGTTTTCTTAGCCTTAATTGCTTTTATCACGTCTGGTGTAAGCCATGCTGGCTTTTCTACCCTTCTTTTGCGTCTTTGCTTTTGGGGGACATGTCTAATCTGAGTTTCCTTCAAGTAAGATTTGAACTTTTCCCACATTCCACAGGCATTTAAATTGGAGAATTCTTCCCATCTGATGGCACTTAAAGCCGCTCTCATGCCGTTAAAGTCTGCTCTGTTGAAATTTGGAACCTTTACCAAATTATCCTTGATAATTTCCCCTACATGTGCCTTGAATCTAACTATGTTATGGTCACTTTTTCCCAGAATTTCGCCTACAGTCAAGTCTTGAACCAAGTCACTTAAATCCGAGAATACAAGGTCCAAGAATGAACCATGCGTGGTAGGTTCCGATACAAACTGGTGTAAGAACAGGTCCTCTTCAAGGCATTTCCTAAACATTTTGCATGATGGGGTGCCAACACCAGCATATTCATAACCTTTTAGATTAAAGTCACCGAGAATAAGGCACTTCCTCTTAAAGTTTCTACTGATTTCCTCACAAATCACCTTGTCAAGCTCCAGTTGCTGAGAATGTGGCAGGGTTCCTGATCGGTAGAAAGCTCCTATCCTAAGAGTATTGCTGTTGCCTTTTCCCACAGTGACATCAAGCCAAATGGACTCCACAGACACATTTTTATCCCCACCTGCTACTTTTTGAGAACTGAATAAGCTATTTATATAGAGCATTACACCACCCCCTTTCATTGCTGGACCCCTATTGCACGAACACATATTGTATCCCTGGATCTCATAGTCCTGTAAGTTATCCCCAAAATACCCTTCACTGACCCATGCCTCCGTAATGCAAACAAAATCCGGTTCCTCCTCAGCAACATAACACTTGAACTCATCAAATTTGGAACGGATACTCTGAGCATTAAACATCATACACTTAACGAATGCTCCATAACCACCTTTGGCTTTTTCATATTGAGGAGTTCTTTTATCACTAGATGAACTATAACTCTGTCCCCTTGAGTTGCTGCTGTCCCTATTTGCAGACTTTGAGGTTCTATTTCCTTGGCTGACACTATTGGAATATTCCTGAGTTGGCAATGCAATTTCATCCCTCCCCACCCCATTTCCTAGTTTCCCTGAAGGACATGCTCGTATACTTTGCCTAACACATGGATCCCCTTCTCAGAAAAGTGCAGGCCATCCCTCTGATAGAGGTCCCACGATGCATAAAACCTGCTCCACTCGTCTACAAATGTAAAACCTAGCTCATGGCAGAGCTTTCCTACCCTGGCGTTAGCTGCCAGTGCCCTAGAGCTCCACTCAGGGGAGGCTCTAGCCCTAGGCAAAATTCCTGTTATAATGACTATTGGTACCCTTGAGGGTGGCCAGAAGGGCCCTGTACTCCCGCAGAAGCTCCTCACTCCTAGTCTGACCTATGTTGACCTATGTCCGTCGAGTGTACCTATGTACCTATGGCCGTGGAGACATCTTGTAATTGGCGCCTCCAAGGCGGAGGTATGGACAGTATATGCGACCGTTGTTGGTGTTCACTAGCTCTGCCGCCCACTTTGGTCGTAGTTTTAAGACACCACTGAACCTGATTGATCAACTCTTTTGAGTTGATATATTAACAACATTATCTGCCATAACAATATTTTAAGCTGTATGACACGTGTACAATAACGTCATCTAGTTGCTTGCTCCTCGTGTATCGTGCAGTTGCGGCCGTGGAGGCACGCTTGCGCTCGCCGACACTGGATTGTTCGTTCCTCGTGTATCGTGCTGTTGCGGTTCTAGAGACACGCTTGCGCTCGCCGACACTGGCGGCGAGCAGCAGGGCGATATGGCAAAGGTCCCGGGTTCGACTCTAGCGCCACTCAGGACATTTCACAATCCCGCGGCCCACCGGCGAAACAGTGTGGGCGGTGCCATTAGCCGTGAATGTGCACAAAGTGTGTCGTGAACCAACCAATAAACAGGGCAATTCACAAGCGGTACGGCGAGCCTTTCCCTGCGACGTAACTGTTCGACGAGTTTCGGGCTCCACTGATGCGACTGGGAGTTTGTCGGAGCGCTCTGACCCACCACCAGCTGCCGGCTGCTGGATCAGATGGTACTTGGTGGTACTGGGTGGCGCGTGCACAGGGTCAGCGTCCCTGTCGGGAGAATAGTGTCACCAACAGGGAGCACTGTACGGCCGCACAGAGGTGAAATTGCTCCCCGCAGTGGGGTCAGCCTGGTCACACGGCCAACTAGGGAAATGGCGCTCCCTCGGGTCACCACAGTCGCCCCGATAAGGGTCTTGGAAGCACAGAGGTGTATCCGGGGACTCACGTAATCCCCACCGCCCGTCCCTGTCTCCCTGCGTGCCTACGTTCCTTTATATGTCTTTCATACAACGCTGCAACACCAACCCCTCCCTTGTCACGAGCGGGTAGGTCAGCGCCACCTCATTTATTAACCTTGGAAGATATAAACCTAAGGTCATAAAATATGCGCACAAAATAATTCACTATCATGCCTATCTACCCGAGATGTTATCATCCCCATAGGAGCCGAAATCCTAAGGGGGCGGAATCCGCCCTCTTCAGCGCACGTAATTTTCAGAGGCCCTTCATGGCACGTGTTATGTCTTGTGATTCAAATCCAAGCTATTGAAAAATGATATAAAGCATGTCTTTGTGAATAGCAAGCCGTGACACCAAGTAGGGTGCAAAACAGCATAATTATTCATGCTTAGCATTACAATTGTCAGATTCCAGTGAATAAAGTCAGGGATATTTAAGTTATTTACGAAAAACTAATTACAGTAACTACAAATACGTACCCATTAATTCATAAGTTTGGTATTCCAAATCAATGGGAAGCGTTTATATCGACGCCGACTTCGGTTTCTAAAGAGTCCCCTGCGTGTAAATCAACGCAGATCTGCGTCGATATACACATAGACCTCAATCCGTGTAAATCGACGTCTGTGCAGGTTTCCGCGAATGAGCGGCTATGTGCAAATCTACGCCTGCGTCGATTTACACCAATACGTGCCTCCGTATATCAACGCACACCAGTGACGTCATAGATCGTACAGATTTGAAAACGCGGTTGTTTCCGGCGGCGGCCAGACTGCTGGAGCAAAGAGGAGAGGATCAGTGTGGGAATTGCGGCACTTCTTAAGAGATTTCATCTCTTAAAACATTTTCGCACTCCGGGTCCATACTGGATAGAGTGGGCTCCAAGAGTACTCCCACACAAACATGCAGAAGGAACGAAAATATCACTAAAAAAACTGATGAAAGATTGAAGAAAACATCCATCAAACAGGTTATCCTACTTACGATTACCAAATAAACTAGCCATTTTTCGTATCATCAAGCACACGATAACATCCAAACACACGCCACACGAAACCACAACCAACGGAAATGCCGACAACAGCGCACGAAACCTCGCGCCTGTGCACTGAACAGTGGCCTTCGGTCGCTACTGGTCCGTTCCTGACCCTGCTCCAACCTGTTCCGAGCAACTTAGAGTAGCTGCTCCGTGGTCCCTTGCGTTTTCGGGGCAGAACGGAGGAGCTCCAATCTACTCCAACTTACTCCAACTTACTCCGGCTGAGAGCAGGGGCAGTTTGGAGCAGGCCCCTGTCATCCCCATGCCTTCCTGCGTGTCGGCCTGAATGGTACAAATGACGTCATCTGGGGTACCACTTTTTGGCCGTTTTAATGGTTTCATGCATTTTAAAATGACACTATTTTCAATTCAACTCACTTTCTATATCCTATAATATCAGGTCTGTGCTTTGGAGTCGTGTTGAGCTGTTATTTTATCCTTAGTTAGGCTGCGAATTAGGCGACGACCATCACTAATGCAGTGTTTAGTGTCGCACATTTTCTCAAATTCTTAGATGGCGCAGTTGAGTCATAAATAGCGCGGATATGTACGTAGCTTCCTCGTACGTTGTTTTATGCCTGGTTTTATGTCCGTCACACCTTGTGTTCGATGTACATGCGTTTTAGTTGTAGTTTTATCGTATAGTGTTCTGTTGTAGTGTGTCTTTATCATCTGGAAGAAAGATATGGAAAGAAGAGATTGTCAACCAACATGCTTATGTTTCCAAGAGATAAAAATGCATATAAGACTTGGTTGACAGTGAAAAGGAGCTGATGGAGTTCATCCAACCAGCCCACCCATTTTTTCCAACCACTTTACCTCTGATGATCATGATCCTGGCCACGGATGCAGCTGGAACTAATGTCAGTGTCAACACCTGCCTTTTCTGGTGTCATTCCATGAATTAGCCTGCCTATCAGATCTGTATGGTATGGAGGACAGCGTATTATAACCTCGACAGTTCATAACCTCCACAGGTCACAACCTCCACAAATTCAACACATCGCAGCGGTCGTAATCTCCACAGGTCATAACCGCCACAGGTCACAACCTCCACAAATCTGCAGCGGTCATAACCTCCACAGGTCGTAACCTCCACAAGTCCGCAGCGGTCATAACCTCCACAGGTCGTAACCTCCACAACTCCGAAGCTGTGATAACCTCCACAGGTCATAACCTCCACAGGTCGTAACCTCCACAACTCCGAAGCTGTGATAACCTCCACAGGTCATAACCTCCACAGGTCGTAATCCCCACAGGATGCAACCTCCACAAGTACGAAGTGGTCATAACCTCCACAACTCAGCAGCAGTCATAACCTCCACAGGTTGCAACCTCCACAGATTCAAGAACTTTTTTTAATTTTCTAGAAGCATCACTTCAGATAGCTATCGCTAGGTAGCAGCACGGTCTACGTATTACACTAATGAGATTGAATGCTGAATCATAGGTGACAATATTTCTCGCCAGATGGCAGGATGATACAATTGAGTACGTGCTCTTTGCGTGCAGCTGTCCTATTGTTCGAGAGCTCGGTAGCCCGCGCATCAACGCGTGGGAAAGTAATGCGTTGCGCAGTGGCCGATGATCGTATAACATTCACACGATTTTCGCCTGCAATGCGTCGACGCGTTGGAAAATAATGCGACACGCAGTGGCGGATGGGGGCAAGACATTTGCATGTTATCCGTCTGCAATATGCCATGCAATGACCAGGCCATGAAATGCCATGATGCCTTTTCATGGCCTGGTCAGGCGTAGGAACGTCCCAAAAAGTGAGTGGGCCAGGGTGAACAGCAGGGATGCATCAAGCAATTTCGGAAAGTACCATGGTTGAGCACTTTTGGGTTGATAATCCGATAATTTTAATTGTAAACAAAACTTTTACCACTAAGATAGGGACGTCTAAAGAACATCCGTTGTTCACCGATTTTCATGGGAAGAAAGAATAGAACGCCAGTCCAAATTATCCCGTAAACGAACATTTTGAAATGGCCAAAGGCTGCAGGGGATCATTATGAGTTCACCGATCTATGCTTTTGCACAATTCAGATTGTTGTTCATTGAGTTGAGTTTTTCCCCTTAGACATTCTTCACACGTTCATATTTTCATGGCAAGTTACTTGAATGTGAAGATGAGAAAGGGTTTGATTTTATTAAGATTGCCAGATATAGCCATACTTAGTACTTATTGGCCCACAGACGTTTCTAAGGCAGTGTTCACCTTACAAGTTTGCACTGGCTGCTAGTAAGAACGAATCCTACTTGCTGGCCGATGAAAAAATTATCATGATTATTGTTGGAGAGGACGAGAAAAGTAAAGACGGGTGATCGCTGGTTGAAGATGCTTTGATCCGGTTTGTGGGAGGCCATGATTGGCAAGCTGACAGAATGGGGAAAAGAAAAGCGCTATAAATAATAACATATGGTATTGTGTTCGTCCTCAGGGCCTCATCAGTCACCTCAAACATTTGTGTAGTGCACATCGTGCACTTTATAATATTTGCCACTTGAAAGGAAAAGCTACAACTGCATCACGTAACACCCGGCTGAAACGGAATGAAAGGAGTTTGAGGACCAACAAAGTAGTGCAAAATAGCTGATAGGTGACAACACACGACACCTCATAAACTCATAACGTGTTCAGACTTAGGGCCGCAAGGGCCCATCCTGAATTCACTTCGATGACTAGCTCTCTCCTTCCCACGTTTTCTAGTGGCTAAGAAATCCGGATAACCGCTTAGCTTTGAGGCACCTTATTTCTGATTAAATAACAAGGCTTCCAGATTGGGTACCGAACTGAGACTCCAGTTAGATGTTCTTTTTAACCTTTCCGATTTTCCTTGTCTTCGGATGTGTTTTAAGGCACCAGCAATTTTTTGCTTGGGGCTCGACACGTGTTTGCGATACCGGCTTTATAAACAAAAGTAAAATTTTGTTACTTATTTTTGTGTACCGACGATAATTTGAAAGCATCGGTGCGTTTTCGTAGGCCCCGCAGTGTTCATTTAGTGCACTTTCTTTTCATTCCTTTTCTAGGACCATGTTGATTTTTTAGGGACCTAGCCTGTTTTTGAGGCCCCATGCTGTATCAATCCCCGCTGTGCTTTGAGGGACCGTTGTGTCTTGATTTTTAGCTCCGGTGTGTATACTTAGAGCAGCAGAATGTCTTAAGGCAACGGCGCTTTTTTCCAGACTCGGAAAGCTTCGAAGTGCTCGGTGCATTTTCGTCCCCCAGTTATGCTCTTTGAGTCCCGCTGTGTTTTCTCCTCATGTTTGTGGGACTTCAGCACAATATTAGGGGCCCGGTATAATTTCTTTGGATCCGGTCTCGACGTTTCTGGCCCAGTCGCGTGGTTCCGGGAGAATCCGACGTCAGTTTTCTGGGCTTGACAGTTTTTAGTGACAGATTCTGAATTATGTAAAGTCCCAGCCAAGGCCTTATTTTTCAGGCCCTCGGCGACATTTATGTCTTTTTATGTCCCGCCGGGATTTGTCGAGCTCCGGAATGTTTTTCGGTGTCGTATGCGATTTGTTAAAGCATCTCGTAGTATGTTTGGACTAAGGGGTTATTTTCTGATCGGAACATTTATTTTTCGGTACCTCCCTTTATTTTGTAGGGTTCTGGCTTGATTCTTGTCGGGTTGCGGCTTTAGGTGTGGGCGTTGCGACTTTAGGGTCACGCTGTGCTTATTTGGGGACATCAACGCCAACTCTTGTGAGCCCCGAGGGAATTATTGATGCCTCGGCCAGAACTTACGCGACTACCGACGGGAATTTTGGGTCCCATGCGCGACATTTGGGGGTGGGGGTGTTGGCGCCAGTTCACAGGTCGCGTTGTGCTAATCCGACCCCAGGCCCAGACTAATTTTAGCGTTCCTCGGCGCAAATTTTAGAACCCGAAGCAATTTTTTTGGTGTCCGCTGTATTCATTTAAAACCCTTAATTATGGGGGCCCGACATGAATGTATCATGCCCTAGAACCTTTTTTGTGGACCCTGGCGCGATTATTGGGTTCTTCGAAGCCCGCCTTGCTAGGACGGAGGGAGGTTTTTCTCTTTAGCATGCCACTGCGGCTGCTCAACGAGCTTCTTTTTCCAGCGGATGGCACCATTCAGAGTAGAAAGGCCCTCAGTATAATTTCCTTTCGTGACCTCTTCTGAATTGCCCGGTGCTCGGGTTGGTTGGTTGGTTATTGGTTTTACGACACATCGACTGTTGAGTCATGTAGCGTCGCCAGTCTCTCACGCCGATTGGTCGCGGGCGAAGAGTAGAGACAGGTGAGACTGGAACGCACAACCTTTCGATTGTGAGACGAGCAACTTACCCCTAGGTCACTCGTCCCCCCCGGTGCTCCAGTGAACTCGATAGAATCCCTTTGTGATTTATTGGGGTCGACTTATATTTTTGTAAGCCTCCTGCGCGATATTTGTGAGCCCCGGTGCGATTCTTCGGGCTCCTGGTGCATTTTTTTCGTGCTCCAACGCACTTCCTTCCGGGGGCCGACATCTGTTTGGGGTCTTTGACGCAATTTTTGTGGCATTCCCGCACTTGAAGTTGATGTAGTAAGGTGTAGACTTCATTATTGTACCTATGCTACCATAATACATTATGGAAATAAGTATTTTTTGGGCTACACCCAAGGTTAGTCATACTTAGTATCATGCCGTCTATTGGCTTCTGGGTGATATAATGCGGAGATGTGTTGAGGTTCGCATGATGTTTCATAGTTCGTTCGATGGTACCTCTGGGTGACCGTGTTGAAATGAAGTCTGCTCATTTACGTCCGATGTCACCGCTAGGTCGTCACTCTGACCTTAGATGAACCCTCTATAACCTACCACTTCTTCGACTTCAGATGCCCGCTCTTCTACTTTAGACAGTCCCTAGTCACGATGCTGCCCCGAATAGCAAGATTGAATCACTGAATGAAATAGTGCATAGTATGAAATTAACTTTTTAAGAATTGCATTCTATTTTGGCCAGGTGCCGACCCAGACATTGTCACACGGCGGCCATGTCCGAAGGACACCACTTCGAAAATGCAGAAAGAGAGAGAGAGAGAGAGAGAGAGAGAGAGAGAGAGAGAGAGAGAGAGAGAGAGAGAGAGAGAGAGAGAGAGAGAGAGAGAGAGAGAGAGAGAGAGAGAGAGAGAGAGAGAGAGAGAGAGAGAGAGAGAGAGAGAGAGAGAGAGAGAGAGAGAGAGAGAGAGAGAGAGAGAGAGAGAGAGAGCGAGAGATATAGATAGAGAGATAGAGAGATACAGAGATGCAGAGAGGCTTAGATACAAATATGTATGCAGAGATACAGATGTGCAGAGATCAAGAGATACAAAGATCAAGAGATGAACAGAGTGATGGAGAAGGGAGAGAGTGAGAGGAATGTATGGATATAGATATCAATGTATGTATGCATATATATATATATATATATATCTGTAGATGAAGACATGGGCCTGTATTTAGATATAGATATATAGATTAGGTATATGCCGTGCCTTCAGTTGTTCTTGTGCCTTGTGTTCGCCGACGTTAAATTCACGATAGTTTTGCAGGACTCGGAAGCGTTTGTTTCAGCGCTGGACGCCCGGCAGCCATCCCAGAGACTCGTGTTTCGCGACGTCACCCCTCGCCGAAGAGCGGATAGCTGGTGATCATAGTGACTTCTAGTGATCAAGCCACCTCCTGCCACAAACACACAAATGCACATACACACAAATATACACACACATACATACACACATACCTACACACACATACACACACACATTTACACTCACGCTGCATATTACTAGGTGCCGAACTCGGCTGTGGCTCAGTCACCTATCGGTCCGTAACAGCAGAGCTGGGGCAGGCCGTCATCTAGTCTGTTGCGACGGCACAAAATATGCTGCTTATCCCCTGGTTCTCTAGATCTACCAGGAGACATAAATAAGTCAGAGCGTCCCTCCTCGATCCTCCGCAATATTCATGACCACCAAGTGTTTTTTTCTTCAGTTAAACCTTCACAAATGACACATCTCTATGTTTGTTGATTGAGGAAGAGAATACCAGAGGTAATTGTGAGCCGATATGGAGTACTCTCATTTACTTTGTACCGATTCAGTGCTCCATCAGAAATTGCAAGACCGCCATCAGTTAACCGTTTCTAGATCAGCTCTGCTTTAGAAGCAGGCTGGCCGTTCAGATCGCGGCCAGCTCGCCTCTTCGGGGAAATCCGAGCCGGGCTGCGGCGTCGAGCGCCCAGCCACGCAGGCTGGGAATCGGACGACTGTAGTGGCGGACACAGTTGTGTGTGGGTGAGTTTGACCAGCCTGCCACCGTGTGGTGATATCGGCTGTTTAGGCGAGGTATAGATGAGCTCAGCTGGCGGTCCGGACGGTGCCATAGGGGTTGTAGGGGGGTATGGTCGGGTCATCGCCATTTAGTGAACATTGCAAGAAACATATATGGCATACAATATTTTGGATGTTTTTTTTATTATTAAAAAAAAAAATTATTATCTTTTCTTTCTTTTTTCCTTTCTTTTTTTTCTTTCTTTTTTTCCATATCAACACGTCATGGGCAGACTTGGGGAGAGATTGGGTTATTGTGGGTGTTAGGATATTGGCTAGTGTTGCGAGGATTTGGCGCGTGTGTGTTTTTTGTTGCTGGTGGCGGTGGAGTTTGTGGTTGCTCTTGTTGTGGGTGCGTGGGTGGTGACCGTGGTTTCTGAGCTATTGTCGTCTGAGTCTGTGTATGTTTCGAAGTGGACGCGCAGGTTTTTGCGCACTGTGAATGATGTCGGTGATTCTGATGGTCCTGGGACTGGCGATGTGTTAAGTGATCCTCGTTGTGGCACTGGTTGCGGTTCCGGTGGTGAGTAGTATCGGGGTGTGTCACCTTGCGTGCTTGGGGTGGATCTGGGGGGAGTGATAGGCTTGGTGGTTTGTATGCTTCGCGATGTGGTAAGAGGGGAGGTGCCTGTGCTTGTGCCGTAAGTTTTATTGCGGGTTCTGGCCGAATGACAATTGTAGGGTCCGTCTGGGTTTCCTGAGGGGTGGCTGTAGGGTGAGTGTGTGTCTGCGTGGGCCGGGCGGTGAGCATCGGGTACCGCTCGTCATCCCACTCCCGTGCCCGCGACGGGGCCACGCCCTCAATGTGGATGAGTCGGAGGATGACCTTCTCCTTCCTCCACCGAGGCCAAGCCCCGTCCCGGGAGGAGTGGTTCCCGCCGCAGCCCACACATTTCCTAACCTCACTAGTGCACTCGATAATGTAGTGTGGTTCGGCACAGAGGCCACATGTGGGGTTTGTGTGTTTGCACCCCCCCCTAGTGTGGTCATATCCTTGACAAAAGGAACAGCGACGAGGGAGGGGTGCACGTGGTGTTACTTTGTATGTGATGTAACCAGCTGTGACATGTATGGGTTGTTGTTTAGATGTGAAAGTCAGGATGATAATGTGAGTGTTTGGTTTGTTTGCGGGGGAGGGGGCTGGTACACCGAGGAGATCCCCTGGCTCGCAAACCTGCGAGCCAGTCTCTCCTCAGGCATCCATTCCAACTCCCATGCGTGTATTATCCCCTGAGATGTGTTGCGGCGTGTGTCTGGTGTTATGGTGACCTGTGTTTTTAAGAGGTGTGTGATCTGCTCTAAGATGTGTGCGTCCGTGGTGTCGCAGGCCTGAATCAAGAGGTCCCCAGATTTTAGATGGCGTGCGTGTAGGGGAGCTTGTGTCCGACGGGTGACCTCAGTTTCCACCTCCCAAGGGTCGAGGCTGGTCATGGGCCGACCATCGACCCAGCTAGGAGAACATGTAAGCCAATTAATAAAATCAGTTACTCAGTTTGGATGGACCGGGGTAATTCGAATGTCTACCTTAAACAGCGCAGAGTCGCATTTGTTGTCCCATGAAAACGTTTGTCATACGTTAATAACTTCGAATTCAGCGCGGGCTATCCTGCCCCCCCCCCCCCACCCACCCACCAAAGGATTTTAGCAATGGGAACACGGGGACGAGCAGCTTAGGGGTAAGTTGCTCGTCTCACAATCGAAAGGTTGTGGGTTCGAGTCTCACCTGTCGCTACTCTTCGCCCGCGACCAATCGGCGTGAGAGATTGGCGTCGCTACATGACTCAACGGTCGATGTGTCGTAAAAACCAATGACCAACCGACTAGCAATGTGATCGGATTTAGGTTAGATTTACGGTGAAAACAGAAACGTGACTCATCCGTGTCGAGTTAGACAAAAACAAAGTATTTTAATTTACTTCCCTGTGGGAAATGAATATGCTTCGAGGGAAGGTGAAATTCAAGTGATGCTGGGGCTGGTGCGAAATTACCAATTATTTCGTGCTACCGTCGGCAACAGGCATAGCAATGCACACGTTAGTTCGTATTGAGAGCGTAATTCGAAGTTGTTCGAGCATGACAATTTGAATGGTTCCCCCATAATCAGAAAAACTAGAACAATTAGGTATATTTCAACGTTGAATTCCATCTTCTTAACCACAAATATAGCAAAAATGAATGCCTTCAAGTTGTAGTTATCGCTTAGGATGTAATATGGTATCAGTACTACTTATTGTATTTTTAAGTTTAATGAGGTGAAAGACATCATCATTGTAGATACTATGATGCCAGTATGGGAAACTGCCTCTCCAACTTGAGAGTTGGGATGGCAGGGGTCCATCAACTTCCAAATACATGCTTTATTTTTACAGTTGGTAAAAATGTTTCAAGCATACCCGATGTCTACAACAAAGCGACCAAAGTCTGGTTGATTTTTGGATGTGTGGGCGTACTTTGGCATAACATCTACTGTGCTTATCTGGTGACTTCGTGTGATAAGCTCATGTTCCTCTGTCTCGCTACGGTCTTCATAACAATGGATGGGCCTGAGGTGAAGCAAACCTTAATGACGTCATTGTTGCAATCATTGGATAGGGGAAACCTGGCCTAGTTCATACAATTTTAACGAAACTCAATATAACCCATCACTTTTGAGGGGTAGCGAGGAGATTGCTGCACCTACGCCGAGCCTAAACCTGGCATCATCACGATATTTTGTTTTCGTGGCGTCCTCTGGGCTTTCCACCAGAGAGGAAATCATGGCGCAACTATCGGTTCATCAACTTACCCCGCAATAGGGTTAAATTGTTGCTGATGATGGGTTAAGTTGATATAATGTAGGTTAAGCAAACTATGTTATGAATATAGATGGTACTAGTTTGCTCCTTTTGAAAGGTTCATATTTCACGCTTAGAGTAACAATACTGATGTGAGTCTTGACTGACCATAGCTAATGGTTTATGCCATTTATGGAATGCTGAAACGTTCATTCCATAGATATCTTGATACAGTTTTAGCAGACGCCTTAGTAAAAGTAGGCAATTGTATGGTTATTTTGTTCCATTTCCAATCCATAAAATGTTGGAACAGGCTGTATGTTAAGCACGAATTTAAACACATTTCACAGTCGCAAAGTTGAGAGAACATGGTAATGAGCTGACACTTAAAAAGTTAGCAAGTGGGCGACAGATTAGAAATTTAGGGCAAAGCAAAGGCACTTTTGGTCCAAAAATGTGTCACATCTTTACCATTCTGTAGTCTCGGGTCAAAAGTACTTGGGCTTGATTTTTCCGTGAGAAGAGGGTGTCAGTAGCAAAATGTGCAACAGTAGTCATGGCAACCGGCTTCATGCTTTTAGAGAAAATGCTGTTGTATTAACCATCCCGTGTATCAACTAGACCCGGTCTCCATACTCCTATTTTTCACGGCTATTTAATGTGTTTGCATGGGAACCTCGCAAGCTGTTACCTGTACTGTGCCATTTGGATCCTCTGACATCAGTGCTTACATAATCATAGGCATCATATTCGCTGCCAAAACGCTGCAGAAAGGACATTGCAAAATATTGTGATAAAAGATAAAACCGGCTGGGTGTAGGGCTCGGTGTTACGGAGACTGGGACGGTATCTTGTAGTTAGATTGAGTGAGCCATTCATCTCAAAACAAAGCCGCTGGGTATAAGTCTAAAAAGTATCGCCAGACACTACAACGGCGATAGTGCTCAAACAAACCTTGCTGGGCTCCATACCAATCGCGCCGCGGCCTAAGAAAATCGTATCAGAGTCCACAAAATCGTTGGACTCCATCCTCCCGAGAAAAAAAATCGCGATAGATCTTGAAAAAGTGCACCGTGGCCTGAAAGCTTTCACGTGGTTCCGGAATGGTTCAGTTTACATAAAAAGCAAGGGACCTTTACAATATCGAATAGAGTTTAAAACAAATTGCATTGAGGCTTACAAATCGATGCACCTGACCAAAAATCGCGCAGACTGAGGGCTTAAGGCTCAGGGCCCTCCAATGCTGGTTTCATTGCTGAACGTGTGGCGTAGCATCTGCTGGTGTGCGTCTACCAACGCAAAAATGACCCGTGTTCAACTGAGGAACTAGGAGTCATTGAAGTAAAGTTTAGGGCAGATCACTTTAGGTTTCATAGACGCTTATAATCTACGTTCTTGTTGATTAGCAGTCGTGTGGTGCATATTTTGGGAAAGGGATGACACGTACTATCGCCCCGCAAGGTATTAATGTCCTCCTCGCCCTCAATCTTTTGGGACAGTACATTCAAAAGTTACATTGTTTCACTACCTTACCGACGTTTTGTGCTTCAAACTTGATCACCATGTTTCAGCAATTGAGTATCAAATCCGAAATGTTGGTAATTTCTTGAAATAATAGTCATTCATTTTAAGAACCTTTTCATGGCTATGAAGACATTGCAAGTTGTATATTCCTCCCATGTATGCTTAGATTGTACTCCGTTACGAATGCAAGTGTTTACACACTTTTGGTGCCTCACAATTTGATTCCTTATCTATGATTACATTTCGTTTGTAATTGCCCCCCCCCTGCTTCGGAATCAGGGATTAACTATTGGTGTGCTGCATGGGTGTAACCATTGAGGGGGGCTGGAGAGGGGACATGTCCCTCAATTTCTGAGAAGTGACGATTTGCCCCCTCAATTTTGCCGTGTCCCCCCAGCCTCAGCTACCTGAGTATCATCTCTGCAAAATTCTGCTTAGTCATTTATGAAGTGAAAATATGTATGTCAGAAAATCACCAACAATACTAAAAGCCGACCTAGGCGATCAACGAGCTTCACAGGCTATCTGTAGTTGCAAAATATCCGAATTATAAATCAGGAAACGGCTTTTTGTTTCCAGCCAATTCTTGAAGAACATGAACCTTGACCATCTTCTGTTTTCACTTGGGTAGAAAATTGTGCTCTGCTAGGCAACAAATTTGCATTATCGCAGGGCTTTATACGTCTTAGGTTGTATTCACCTGCTCATATATTGATATATCTTGAACAAATGTGACTCTAGGTGTTCTTGGGTACCTTCGAGACTATTGAGGGAAGTCATGGGGAGCCGTAAGCACGTATGTCTAGTTAATGTCGTATTCGTATTCGTATTCAGTGACGAGTTCGCCAGAGGCGTATTTGTAATGGCATCGGCATTCCGCGACGGTTTTAAGATCGTTCGAATCAATTGCCACGAATGCTTCTGCCTGTACTGAACACGCCGGAAGGAACTACATAGGTCTCACAATACAACTTTAACGGTCAAGGTTCAACGCAAACCGGTTTCTTCGGTCGTCTCCAATTTGTTTCACTCACACCTGCCCACATCTGGAATCAAGCAATAGCCTGTGGTGAACCGTCGTGCAACATTTCAAATCGGCACATGTCAATGTCAAACTTCTAGGTCAAGTGTTAGCTTGATTGATTAGATGGTGACATTGAAGTCATATTGACCGAACGGGAGAATCGGTTGCATTCGCCTCAATTTGCATCAAATGAGGATCATTCAATGTGGCTTGGCAGTATCAGAAAGCCAAGCTATCTATTTTTCAAGAGAAAAAGGCCAAGCTGATCCTTCGATCGCCTATTTTCTTCTTTTTCTCTCAAACCTATTCAAATCTGACATCAGGCAATAATCAGTGGTGAACACTTGAGTAACATTTCAAACCGGGACAGGTCAAGGTCAAAGGTTTGATTCAGTTATTCGATGTCCCCGCGTTTCGTCGCTATTGCTTCAATTTGCAGAAAATGGATGTGATTCGTATTGTGTCACTCGTGTTGTCTTGTTGTGCATTATCAGAAAGTTTAAATTTAGAAATAGTCTTGACGGATCAAAATTCAAGCTGATTTCTTCGGTTGCCTCATATTTTTTTGTGGTTTTCGCCCAAGCCTACCCAGATCCACTATCAATCGACAGCCCATGGTGAACCCTCGAGTAACATTTTTAAACCAGGATGTGGCAAGATCAATCCTAAAGCTCAAAGGCTAGTTTTAATTTTTCCAAGTCCCCGCGATTCGTCGCTATGGGTTCAATTTGCACCGAGTGGGTGTCACTTGACGTGGCTTGTGCCGTATCATAATGCTACCAAATATGACTAATTTCTAAGGTCAAAGGTCAAACCGATTTCCTTAGTCGCCTCGCATTTTCTTCTTCGCCGTAACCTACTCGCATCTGATACCAAGCAATAACCGTGGTGCACCTCAAGCAACATTTCAAACCGGATCAATGTCAATGTCAAAGCACAAGACCGAAGGTTAGTTTAAATGGTTCGACGTCCTCGCGCCTCGTCGCTATGTCTTCAATTCTCATCCAGTAGAGTGACTCAACGTGTCGTGTCGTACTCCATCAAACTGTTTAGAAATCACTTTAATTTTAAAAGTCAAAGGTCGAACTCATTTCTTCTGTCGCCCAACGTTCCTTCGTTTTCTCCAAAAGCTACCCATGCTTGGTATCAAGAGATAGCCCGTGGGAAACTCTGGAGTAGCATTTCAATCTGGGGCATGTCAGATCAAACCCCAAGGTGAAAGATTAATTTAACATGCGCCCTGGAGAGCGTCTGAAAATTACACGCACTGGAGGGGGCGGATTCCGCCCTTAAGTTCACGGCTCCTATTAAATCTGGTGAAACGAAATTCCCAGGGTAGATGGGTACGATAGTGAACTCTATTGTGTGGAAATTTCATGGCCAATATCTTCAAAGACATACTAGGTCAAAATATGTCAAAATGTTCTGGTTTTGCGTGGCTTGGCTTGTCATTGTTATGGATCGCTGTGATTGTGTTTGAACGCTCTAAAATGGGCATCAATGTGTTTTGAACATTACTACTGACGCAGTGCAGATGCTAGACCCGACATTTGGCCTCAGGTCATCTATATAGCAGCAATTTATCGGGCCATTACCTGCTGCGGTTACTGTAACCGAGCCGCCCCCTGACATCTCCGTTGGGCGGCTCGTCGCAATCGGCTTCGCAAAGAATGGAGTGAAGTACATGAATAAAGTATGGAAGCGCTTAGGTACACAATGACAAACAGTAGTTTTCAAGATGTGTAGGGAATAACACACAAAGTGACATCAACCGCATGACAGTCATTTGCATTTATGACAGCATTCCAGTTGACCAAGTTTGGTTCCATTAACCTGTCATGAACTGGACCTAGCTTGACCTCGGTGACCTAACATAACTTTGAAACTATATGGCATAATAATATACATGAAGCAAGTCGCTAGTGTTGCCAAGAACATTTCCCTTTTGCCAATCTATGAGAAGCGCATCAGCGCCGATTTTTATGGATTGGCGCTGCGATATTTTTGGACTTTAACGGCCCCTAACTCGGAATTTGTGGGCCGATTTCCGTTTTTTATGGTTTAAGCAACACGCCTGTCAATTCTTTGTGATAGCAGTCACTCGTATCCTATATGACTAGGGGCTCCCCAAGAAATCCGTCGTAACCTGTTCGGACGGTGCTCTCATCGCCGGTTTTTAATTTACGCGGCCACATTGCTGTTACGGACATACAAAACATATAACTTTCTTTTCAGTTTGACCGCTTTCCTCTTAATGACTCAACTGTAGTTGTCAAATTTGCAAGAGAAGCCACACGTGAATGCGCATAGTTTTATAACTCGCCGAGTTCATAACCGCGAGAGAGCAATGTTGTAATCAGGTGTAGAACCCAGGAATTATCATGTGGGCACCTGTCTGGAGAGGCGCCATTTCTTTGGATCGGCTCCACTGTGAAAGCACCTGAAGTGACGCCTCTCGCTGCAAAATTCGAGGGGGAGGGATGCACTCGGCTCTTCCGCAAGGGGCGCCTTTCCTTCCAAGGGGAGCCTTTTTATTTAATAGAGGCGCCTCAAGCTGAAAAATGCGAGCGGGAACACTGGAACCTTTTCAGAGGGACGCATGTCCCGGCCTGGGGGAATGTGTCCCCATAAAACAGGATAGCATGGGAAATGAAATTGCATGTTCATCTTTGCTACCATAAAACCATCGTCCGATAATTTATGTTTTTCCTGCTACAAGAGGGCAACGTTAAACATACTTAAAACATTGCTCTTACATTGTTGGACCTGATTCACTATGGTGATGGTGAATCAGGTCCAACACAAGTCACCAAAATATCATTTTTAGAAATGGTAAATCTGAAAAATTGAAATACACTGGAATTGAAGATGAATTGAAGTGTCTGAAAATGGCATTGAAAAGGAAGTGGCTGAAATCCAAAGTTTTCTTATGTCCAGCCGGCCACGTGTGTGCCGTCATGTGCGTGTCAGAATGTTGGCTGACCACGTCGGCAGCTAGGTCAAGCCTTTCACGTGTACGCCGTCATGTGCGTGTCAGTGTGTTGGCTGACCACGTCGACAACTAGGTCCAGCCGGCCACGTGTGTCTGTCAGTGTGTTGGCTGACCACGTCGGCAGCTAGGTCCAGCCGGCCACGTGTGCGCCGTCATGTGCGTGTCAGTGTATTGGCTGACCACGTCTACAACTAGGTGCCGCCGCCACGGAACGGCTCGCGCCAGACGGCACGGAGCCTTGGGGTAGGCTGGTGCCGTGACTTTAGCGACTCGTGGTCGACCACAAGTTGTGGGATTATATTGCAATCGCTAGTCATCAGCTACTTCGCCGGGTCACACTGAACCCGACCGGCGGGTTGGTGCCATAATGTACATGCCATATCGATCCCCGATAATACAAAGCCATGTATATTTGCTGATGAATATTTGCTATATGTTCACAACCGAATGTCAGTACACACTGAAGCTGTCAGCCGCCTCCACGATGCTGCTGCTCCTCGCATGGCTCTCGTTCGATATCTCTTGTATGGCCATTTTATGAGCCATCTTCCATATTGACTGAAGCGATTGTATCTGAATACGCTGGGTTTCGACAAGAGACTTTGTTCGAAAACAATGATCTCGTCTAGGTTTACATTTGGGTTTACTTATGTTTTGATTTCATTGTCTTTTTTTTGTGTGAGTATGAGAACTCCAACTGTTGGCCAACTGGCCAAAATACTGGTGCGGAAACATGGATCACGCATACAGTTGCTTATAAAAGGAATAGTTTCGATGTCAGGGTTGTGTTGCTGATTCAATAATTGTTCCCTATTCATGTTCCCACAACCAATTGTAGATAATCATAGATGTGTGGGAGCGATTCCAGCGTCCCAATCTACCTCCTTCCCCACCGCTTGTGTACATCGGAGACATCTCAAAGGGCCCCTCATTATTTGCAAGGGCTTGGAGGCGTTCTTAGGCTCCAAACAACACCTAAAAAAGTTATATTGAATTTTCTGTCTCCTCCAAGACAATAGCATAGAGGAGTGCGAATGGGCCACTAGCATGGCCCTCGGGCCGTGTCATGGACCCGTAGAATACCAAGAATGGGGAATACCAAGATGTTTTATTTCTTGAACGGGAATAGAATCGCCAGAGGTCGGTTGAAACAAAATGAAGTCTGCGAACACATGCCAGCTGCTACAAAACTTGCACACACTTTGCGATACAACGCATACCGACCAATTATGTGATGGTTGGAATCTTCCATTCCGCTTCTTAACGGAACAGTAGCTGTTTAGAAGAGCTAGAAAACACAGAAGGAATTAGCCAAATTCTTACCGAATCACACACGTATGTTCCGATAACATAACTACAAGACAAGATTAAGACAGGAAAAATCTTAAATTCAGCTGCAATTTCCAACCGCAAAATCAAATGATGCTATACAAGAATAGCCCGGAGCTTTTCACTTCATCGCATAAATTTTAACAAGACATACAGTGTCGGTGCATTCTGTAGAACTTTACCACTGTTTAACTGATTAAGCCGAGGTGCTTTAGATGCACGCAAATATAATCGTACATGATGAGTAATACATGAGTAATTCTTTCCTTGAGGGTTTTGAACGGTGGTCTAGCCTGGTGGTCGCTTACCTACAACAAGCAGTTGCTTCGTCCAGGAAGCGCTATTGCGACATAAAAATTCCAACACCGTGCAAGTAAAAGAGAGCCAACTCGTAATGCACCTCGAGTGCACAAGAGGCAGGAGGATATAATAAACTATGGGTAACCCGTTCTCGCAGGTTAATGCACATTTTCATCAGCGACACCGTGACGGTTTCGCGATGCGAACAATCATCGGATTTTAATCGAAAGAAAAAATGCTTTATCGGAGGAAATTCTCGTCCAACAAACATTCGGCTGCCAGCGGATTTTAAAGCAAAATACCCACAGAAACATACAATTATAGCAGAAACACTACAGCGGATAGGTTTGTACTCAAGATGAAGTTTCCATTTAGACAAAATGTATTGTCACGGGAGCTGTGCATCCCATAATCAAAAATGAAGAAAATATGTACTTTTGAATGATCTACATTCGTCCAGTACACTCTACGATTACCTACGTTATTTTAATATAATTGTTAATCTGAAAGAAAAGTTTTCAACAAAAAGTTTCAAAAGTTGCACAAAAGATGCGACATGGGGGCTTTCTCCGCCGGAATTTTTGGATATTTGGATATTAATATCAATATTTGCTATGGCAAAATGTTGTTTCCGAGACGCGAACTCCGAATCGCCGGCTTGAATTACATGCTTATGGTATTATAATGGGCATCGCAACCACTCAGAAGGTAAGAAAATACCGTCAAATCGCCATACTTCACCGAATCAGCAGAAATCACAATTTTTGGAATTAAAGAAATGGGAAAAAAATTCCAAAAACTTTGAGAATTCGTAAGTGGCCCACGACCCCTGATCCCGTATTCACGTTTAAAAAAATCGGTCAGCGATTTTCCAAACCAAATTCCGAATCACCCACTCCGGGCAAAAGCGCCAAGTCAACTCCTAATCACCCACTTAGGCTTCCCTAACTTTTCATCAGCGACAACGTAACTGGTTCGCGACTGGAACCGTCCACTTTCGCGCCACAGACGCTGCGCTTTCTCCGTTCCTTCCCAAGACTTCCCTATTCGATCAATGGCGTCACCAGGGTTCGACTAGTCGGCATATTCAGGACGGACAATGCAAATATTGCGCGAGAATCACAATGTATTCAACATTTTAGGTAGCCATCAAATCTGATACAAACAGGTCTGAGCAGGGTGTTCGTACTCTGCATCCATCACTGCGCCGCATATCAGCTTCCCACGGGGCGACGGCCGGTTCCCGACATCTGAAAAGTTAACAATGTGGGCACACAGAAAAAGCGTATTCAACGACACATCCTGGCATCTAGTGAGAAATATTGTTATCTATACTTCGACGTTCAATCGCATGACATTCATTCAATATCCGTTGCTATAATGCCTAGACCGGGCTGCTACCTAGCGATAGCTATTCGAAATGAGGCTTCTATAAAATTATGTAGTTCTTGAATCTGTGGAGGTTACGACCGCTTCGGAGTTGTGGAGGTTATGACCTGTGGAGGTTATGACCGCTTCAGAGTTGTGGAGGTTACGACCTGTGGAGGTTATGACCGCTGCGGACTTGTGGAGGTTACGACCTGTGGAGGCTATGACCGCTGCGGACTTGTGGAGGTTATGACCTGTGGAGGTTATGACCTGTGGAGGTTATGACCTGTGGAGGTTACGACCGCTGCGATGTGTTGAATTTGTGGAGGTTGTGACCTGTGAAGGTTACGACCTGTGGAGGTTATGATACGTCTCCGGTCATAACCTCCACAGGTCGTAACCTCCACAAGTCCGCAGCGGTCATAACCTCCACAGGTCGTAACCTCCACAGGTCGTAACCTCCACAACTCCGAAGCGGTCATAACATCCACAGGTCATAACCTCCACAGGTCGTAATCCCCACAGGTTGCAACCTCCACAAGTACGAAGCGGTCATAACCTCCACAACTCAGCAGCGGTCGTAACCTCCACAGGTTGAAACCTCCACAGATTCAAGAACTTTTTTTAATTTTCTAGAAGCATCACTTCAGATAGCTATCGCTAGGTAGCAGCACGGTCTAGGTATTATAGCAACGGATATTGAATGAATGTCATGCGATTGAACGTTGAAGCATAGATAACAATATTTATCACTAGATGGCAGGATGTGTCGTTGAATACGCTTTTTCTGTGTGCGCACATTGTTTACTTTTCAGACGTCGGGAACCGGCCGTCGCCCCGTGGGAAGCTGATATGCGGCGCAGTGGCGGATGCAGAGAACGAACACCCTGCTCAGACCTGTTTGTATCAGATTTGATGGCTACCTAAACTGTTGAATACATTGTGATTGTCGAGCAATATTTGCATTGTCCGCCCTGAATATGCCGACTAGTCGTACCCTGGTGACGCCATTGATCAGCTGTCTTGGGAAGGAACGGAGAAAGCGCAGCGTCTGTGGCGCGAAAGTGGACGGTTCACGTCGCGAACCAGTCACGGTGTCGCTGATGAAAAGTTATGGAAGCCGAAGTGGGTGATTAGGAGTCGACTTGGCGCTTTTGCCAGGAGTGGGTGATTCGGAGTTTGGTTTGGAAAATCGGTGACCGATTTTTTTTGGCTGAATATGGGATCAGGGGTCGTGGGCCACTTAGGAATTCTCACAGTTTTGGGAATTTTCCCCATTTTTTTCTTCAAAAATTGTGATTTCTGCTGAGTCGGTGAAGTAGGGTGATTTGACGGTATTTTCTTACCTTCTGAGTGGTTGCGATGCCCATTATAATACCATAAGCATGTAATTCAAGCCGGTGATTCGGAGTTCGCGTCGCGGAAAGAACATTTTGTCATAGCAAATATTGATATTAATATCCAAATATCCTAAAATACCGGCGGAGAAAGCCCCCATGTCGCATCTTTTGTGCAACTTTTAAAACTTTTTGTTGAAAACTTTTCTTTCAGATTAACAATTATATTCAAATAACGTAGGTAATTGTAGAGTGTACTGGACGAATGTAGATCATTCAAAAGTACATACTTTCTTCATTTTTTATTATGGGATGCACAGCTCCCGTGGAAACACATTTTGTCTAAATGGAAACTTCATCTTGAGTACAAACATATCCGCTGTAGTGTCTCCGCTATAATTGTATGCTCTGTGGGTGTTTTGCTTTAAAATCCGCTGGCAGTCCAATGTTTGTTGGACCAGAATTTCCTCCGATAAAGCATTTTTTCTTTCGATTAAAATCCGATGATTGTTCGCATCGCGAAACCGTCACGGTGTCGCTGGTGAAAATGTGCATTAACCTGCGAGAACGGGTTACCCATAGTTCATTATAGCCTCCTGCCTCTTGCACACTCGAGGTTCATTACGAGTTGGCTCTCTTTTACTTGCACGGTGTTGGAATTTTTATGTCGCAATAGCGCTTGCTGGACGAAGCAACTGCTTTTTGTATGTAAGCGACCACCAGGCTAGACCACCGTTCCAAATCCTCAAGGAAAGAATTACTCATGTATTACTCATCATACACGATTGTATTTGCGTACATTCAAAGCACCTCGGCTTAACCAGTTAAACAGTGGTGAAGTTCTACAGAATGCACCGACACTGTATATCTTGTTAAAATTTATGCGATGAAGTGATTTTTTGGGGCTATTTTTGTATAGCATCATTTGATTTTGCGGTTGGAAATTGCAGCTGAATTTAAAATTTCTCCTGTCTTAATCTTGTCTTATAGTTATGTTATCGGAACATACGTATGTGGTTCGGTAAGAATTTGGCTAATTCCTTCCGTGTTTACTAGCTCTTCCAAACAGCTACCTACTGTTCCGTTAAGAAGCAGAATGGAAGATTCCAACCATCATATAATTGGTCGGTATGCGTTGTATCGCAGTGTGTGCAAATTTTGTAGCAGCTGGCATGTGTTCGCAGCCTTCATTTTGTTTCAACCGACCTCTGGCGATTCTATTCCCGTTCAAGAAATAAAACATCACAGCGTCCGTTGCGCAGTCAATAATGCGAAAAATGCAGACTTCCTAAATCTGTTACTTCCAATTTGTGTCCATCAATTCCAACGACTTCCGAATGGTCATAGAATACTCCCGAATGTAATGATAAGAAAATACATATTCACTAAATCATTTAAATATATCTCAATCCCCCAAAAAAGATGACAGTGTGCATAATCGTGATATGCCGTACCATTGGTTAACATGACCTCCCAGCATGCTATGACACGGGTCTGTCTAGCCCAATGCGCCCTCATGTAGTATCCATCCCCGGCGTGTGACATGAAATGCCCGCTAAGCTTTAGATTGTGATATCTTGCAAACGTAATAGAATCGGGCCCTCTGGATCGGCCAATCGAGCTAAAAACTCCATGACGTGCAACAGTGCATGACCAGATTCTCATTTTTGGAAAGCTGAATGTTTTCAGCTTCATGTTTTCATACCCAGAAACAGAGATCACGGACCCAGCAGACAGCATTTATTTCCAACCTTCCCACCACTCCTGGGATCTCCGGCAGTGCACTGAACTGCACATTGTATACTGATGAATGTACGGAACACTCGGGGGGACGGGGCAAGAACAGGAGAAAGCCACTCTGTAGACGTCTCTGGGTTCAGCAACAGAGATGGGATAATATCGACTACTTTAGCAGTTCTATGCTAACTCCACTGTCATAGAACGTCTTTTATGCGAGGGATTCGAAAATTGTTTGCTGGGCGCGAGATAGGCTGTGTTATGCAAGCCAGAGTTTTATGTTGTTAACTGTAAAGAACATGCCTAGGAAATCTATCGTCCCTCTTCTCCCAAAACAACTTTCGACTTCCCAATCATAGACAGGCCTAGGAAAAGGAAAAGATGAGTCATTCGCCCCCCACCCCAGGTTGTGAGGGCCAATAAAGCGTCATATTATGAAGGTGGCAGACCGATATCATGTGTATGGCGCAGGAATGATTGTGTCTGACCCCCGTATTGGTAGGGATTTGTCACCTCTTCCCTGCTGAGTGTTTGTTTTTGTTGTTTTTTCGACACTCATGTTCCCAAGCACCGAGTGTTGTGCATGCACTGCGAGTCACCTGATGATCCCGGAAAGTGCGCCCGGTCGAATCAGTTTGTGTGAATGTGCTGTATTTCATTGGCTTCGCGTACTTTGACGTATACGCATGCCAATTGTGCGCACACTCAAGTCTACGTAAGCACGAAAGCACACATGCGCAAATGTAAGTGAGCGCAAATGTATGGAGGGCAAAGTTGCGTATATGAATATAGGTCAGCGCAAATGTACGTGAATATGCAGAAATGTACATACACAGATGCAAGGGAACTTACCCATGTTTGCATGCACAAGCGTACTTCGGAGTAGCTGCACGTAAGCAACCGTACGTTAGAGCACAGGAGTGCTCAGAATATTGTTAAAATGTAGTTGTATTAAGAAGACCAGAGGTGTCTGTGGATTCATTACATTTACTAAAGTGGGGCTCGTTTAGGCCTGAATCTATGGGGTGGATCCCCCATCTATCCCCTCCATCTCGAAATCTATTGAACACATATCGAAACTGGACAGCTCAGGTTCGTCTAATATACACTTTAAGAATGTCGAAATGTCAACCTTCCCAGTGGAGAGGTCAGGAGGTAAAACGATTGGTGGATTGATAAAGGCTATTTGGGCTTGCGTTTAAATTTTACGTCGACAAAATTGTCATAGCTCGGAACAAATGATTTTTAATGGTGTAAAGCACTAGATGTCCATACATGCACATGCAAAACATCCAATGGTGCAGCCAGAAGCCTGAAGAAGGGAAGGTATCATTCGTTCCTTGCTCCTGATCTTCACAGTCAGTGCCACGAAATTGGACGTAGCTAAGAGGGTGACTGGATCGGTCACCCCATTCTTGGGATTCTACGGGTCCATGACGCGGCCTGAGGGCCATGCTAGTGGCCCATTCGCACTCCTCTACGCTATTGTCTTGGTGGAGACAGAAAATTCAACATAACTTTTTTAGGTGTTGTTTGGAGCCTAAGAACGCCTCCAAGCCCTTGCAAATAATAACGGGCCCTTTGAGATGTCTACGATGTACACAAGTGGTGGGGAAGGAGGTAGATTGGGACGCTGGAATCCCTCCCACACATCTATGATTATCTACAATTATACAATTAGTTGTGGGAACATGAATAGGGAACAATTATTGAATCAGCAACACATCCCTGACATCGAAACTATTCCTTTTATAAGCAACTGTATTCGTGATCCATGCTTCTGCAACAGTATTTTGGCCAGTTGGCCAACAGTTGGACTTCTCATACTCGCACAAAAAAGACAATGAAATCAAAACATAAGTAAACCCAAATATAAACCTAGACGAGATCATTGTTTTCGAACAAAGTCTCTTGTCGAAACCCAGCGTATTCAGATACAATCGCTTCAGTCAATATGGAAGATGGCTCATAAAATGGCTATACAAGAGATATCGAACGAGAGCCATGCGGGGAGCAGCAGCATCGTGGAGGCGGCTGACAGCTTCAGTGTGTACTGACATTAGTGAAAAGAAGAAACATGTTTTGTATGTCCGTAACAGCAATGTGGCAGCGTAAATTAAAAACCGGCGATGAGAGCACCGTCCGAACAGGTTACGACGGATTTCTTGGGGAGCCCCTAGTCATATAGGATGCGAGTGACTGCTATCACAAAGGCTGCAAACAAACATAGATCTGACCGTCCTATTCCTACTACACTCAATAATTGTAAACACGCCGGACCTTCGACATTTTTGAAATTACTTCGATATTTCAACATTCTGATACCGTACGGCAAGCCACGTCAAGTGATACCCACGTGATGCAAATTGAAGCCATAACCACGAAACGCAAGGACTCTGAAAATTAACACACGCCCTGGAGAGGGGGGGGGGGTGGCGAAATCCGCCTATCCCTCCCGTTTTTCGTACATCACTCCAGATAGTTACTGGCAGATAAACACCATTGTTTGCGTACCTGCTTAAAAGTAACAGGCGCGTTGCTTAAAGCATGAAAAACGGAAATTGGACAACAAAATTCGAGTTAGGGGCCGTTAAAGTCCGAAAATCTCGCAGCGCCAATCCACAAAAATCGGCGCTGATGCGCTTCCCATAGATTGGCAAAAGGGAAATGTTCTTGGCAACACTAGCGACTTGTTTCATGTATATTATTATGCGATATAGTTTCAAAGTTATGTTAGATCACCGAGGTCAAGTTAGGTCCAGTTCATGACAGGTTAATGGAACCAAACTTGGTCAACTGGAATGCTGTCATAAATGCAAATGACTGCCATGCGGTTGATGTCACTTTGTGTGTTATTCCCTACACATCTTGAAAACTGCTG